>VZRZ01003784.1:0-36416 GCA_013398175.1 Climacteris rufus | reverse complement strand
CCGGCCCCGCCCGCCGCCGCCACGCGCCCCGAGGCCACGCCCCGTTATGCAAATGAAGCGCGCGGCGCAGCCAATGGGAGCGCGCCCCGGCCGTTGTATTTATAGCCGCTATTTAAGGAGCCGCGCGAGCCGCGCGGGGCGGGAACTGCTCGCGGGCCCGCTCCCATCCCTCATCCCGGCCCCGCTCCCATCCCGGCCCTCATCCCAGTTCTCATCCTATCCCCATCCCGGCTTCCATCCCATACCGGCTCCCATCCCATCCCCGCTCCCGTCCCAGCCCTGCTCCTATCCCCAGTCCCATCCCCGCTGCCATCCTGGCCGCGCTGCCCGGGCTCGGGGCCGCCCCGGGCTCCCAGCACCGGCCCTCAGTTAATCCAGGGCTCGCCAAAGCCTCACGCAAAACCGGCCGGCTTTCCAAAGGGCGGCCGTTTCACTTTCATCCCCTTTTGTCCTCTTCAGACCAGAAGCCAGGGGAGTGAAAAGGCTTTTCTGCCGCCGCTCCCACCCTCAGCCCTAGAAAGGTTCAGCAGGGAGGGTCGGCAGGGAGACGCGGTGCACGGCTGCGGCGTCCCGGCACCTCCGGGTCTCCGGTGGCATCAGCGCGGTTCTGCAGCCCTTCTGCACCGAGAGCAGCACTGCAGCCCCCATGGGCAGCTCGCTCTCACACGGTCACCTCTGAGGAACGGGCACCCAGGGCTTCCCCGTGAAGAACAGCAGCTTTGTGTCTCCACGAGTAACACTTTTCCCTGCCCTTCTATGCAGCATTTGTCAGACAGCTTGCAGCGCTACTGAAATCCACAGCATTTCCCCTTTCACTCGGAGACCCAGCCTTCTGTTTCTGGGTGTATTATGTGTGTTCATACATCTCCTTTAATCTCATTGATGCCACGCTTCTCTCTCCTTCCCATAGCACAGCTGAGCACTGCCTCTGTAATGAGAATTGCAAATGTTTTTACTCTGGTTTTAAAGAAAAATACAACATCATAGAATCACAGAATATCCTGATTTGCAAGGGACCCACCAGGATCATCCAGTCCAGCTCTTGTCCCTGCACAGACACCCCAGCAACCCCACCCTGGGCATCCCTGGCAGTGCTGTCCAAACGCCCCTGGAGCTCTGGCAGCCTTGGGGCCAGGACCATTCCCTGGGGAGCCTGGGCAGTGCCCAGCACCCTCTGGGGGAAGAACCTTTCCCTGATCTCCAGCCTGAGCCTTCCCATGCTGTTGGAAAGGCAGCTTGGTTATTTTGCTAATGTACCATGAAATCATAAAATGGCCTGGTTTGAAGGGGACATTAAAGACCATCTCATTCCAACCTCCTGCCATGGGCAGGGACAACTTCCACTATCCCAGGGTGCTCCAATCCCCATCCCACCTGGCCTTTGACACCGCCAGGGATGGGGCAGCCACAGCTTCTCTGGGCACCCTGTGCCAGGGCCTCACCAGTCTCAAAGTAAAGAATTTATTCCTCATATGAAGCTAAACCTACTCTCAGTTTGAAGTCAATCCCCCTTGTCCTGTCACTCCAGGCCCTTGTAAATAATCTCTCTCCACAGTGAGCTCACCCCAAAGCTTCTCCTCTGCAGGCTGAGCAATGCCAGCTGTCCCAGCCTTTCCTCCCAGCAGAGCTGCTCCATCCCTGGCATCCCCTTGGTGTCCCTGCTCTGGCCTGGCTGCAGCAGCTCCAGGCCCTTCCTGTGCTGGGCCCAGGGCTGGGGCAGCTCTGCAGGTGGGCTCTCAGCAGAGGGGCAGAGGGGCACAATCCCCCCTGCCCTGCTGCCCACGCTGGGCTCAGCCCAGCACAGGGGTTTGGGGTCCCAGCTCTCACCCCCAGCACCCCCAGGGCTTCTCCCAGGGCTGCCCCATCTGCTCCTCCCCAACCTGGGTTGATCCCAGGGTTCTCCTGACCCAGGGGCATCTCCAGCACTTGGCCTTGTTAAATCCCAAGAGATTCCCTTGGGCCACTGCTCGAGCTTGTGCAGGTCCCTGGGGATGCCATCTCTTCCTTTAGGCATGGCAACTGCTCCACACCACATGTAATGAAGAGAAGGACATGGATGTGGATGGGGATGGGGACTGGCACTGCTCCAACTCTTACAGTTTGGCCCAGCAGAGGCAGAGTGAGAGGTTTTGCTCTGGCTTTTATTAGGATTTTCCTGAAACCAGGAAAAGAAGAAGAAAACACCAAAGAAGAACTCCAAAGCCTAACTGTGTGTTGAGAGCTGACTGACAGCAGGGCTTTGGGTAGCCTCACGTCCCTCCTGCCAGTTTCTAGCCAGTCCTCTGCTTCAGTGGTGCTGCAAGGGCACAGATTGACTTGACTCCTGTTCTATTAGAGCAGGGCAGTAGTTTCCAGGATAAAACCCTAATGGATCTGGGAAAGGGCAAGACACTGGGAATAAATCAGTCAAAAAGGCAACAAACAACTCATTCTTGTTGTGCATTTAAAACTACAACTAATGCCCATCCTGTCAATGAAGAGACTTACTAGAATAATCATTTTAAGAGCATTGGGGTCAGGCCCTTGAAGGAACTGTATGCTAAAATATTGGGATGGGTTAAGTGCATTTACAGGGGCTTTCTGGAATGCTTAAGCTGCCACAGTGGGAGAGAGGAAGAAACATATTTCGTAGCTGGAATGTGCTTTAAGTGAGCTAGTTTTGTTTGGTTGGGTTTTTTTCTCTGTTTTTCTAACTGCACTTTTGTTGGCATCTACTTGAGAATCAGGTGCAGTGTTTAACAAGGTTTTAATACCCTCTGTGGTTAAATCAAGTGAATGTAGGGAAATTTACCTACTGATCTGCTTGGCCACTTTAGTGCCTGAAGTAGATGCCAGTAATCCTGTACCTTCTTCATGCTCTGGATTATATTTCATAAGAAATGAAAGCACAAAACAACCAGATGCACGAAGAGTGGAGTCAGACTGGTGATGATGCATCACCAGCAAATGCCATCTGCACAGCCACATTGGTCAGGAATATAAAGGATTCCCAATTCCCCACCCCTCTACTCAGTGTGTGCAAAGAAAGGAACTGCTTTCAAATTAGAAACGAGCAAATATCAGCAGGGAGCAAAGCAAGGACATCCCAGCTGAAGTGGGATGGAGCTGGGCAGCAAGATGTGCACACCAGTCCCCCACGGGTGCTGGCTTTTGTTGTTCAGGGCAGGATCAGGTGGAGAGGCAGGGCCTGTGCTGGCACAGGGGAAATGGAGCTCCATCTGTGACAGAGCAGCCTGTGAGGGTAACTGGCTCTCTGAAAGGCTTGTGCTGAAATTTAGCAGCCCCTGGTGTGTTCTGGCAGGGACTTGCACTTCTTGGTGAGCTGCCTTAATCCAGGAGTGATGCTGAGGTCCTTCTGTCCCTCTCCCAGCTACTCACCTGTGTGTGTTTGCCTACCTGTTGTCCCACTGAAGACTCATTCAAGTTACAAGCTCCGGTACACTTGTGGGTTTTTTATTTGTTTGTTTTCAAATCACTGCCCCTGATGAAAACTGAACAGCTTAATGAATGCCTCAGGCTGCTGATGGCTTTGGGAGCAGCACAACCTCACTTCCTACAATTGTGTCCACACTGGGACTTGTGCCAATAAAGATCTTCATTAAAAGATATTGAATAGTAATCAATGTAGTTATACCATTATAGAGGTGTATATATGGAGAGGGGTGGGTGTCTATATACACATATATAGGGAAAAATCTTTTTGCTTTTGCTTCTTTGCAAATGTTTCACAAAGGCTGAAATTTGGGATTGTCTGAATGCAGAAGCTGTCTGGTTTGAGCTGTGCTGGTAGAATTAAGTGCTGTGGGGCTGTGGAAGGGATACTGTTACATTGATGTTTGCTATTAACATTGATTCTCTTAGATCAAAACAAAATAAATGCAGCTCTCTGGAGTCTGTAGCTATCTGATGGGGACTGTGCAGATATAAGGGCATGTTGCCACCAGAAGGGAGGTGACCTGCTGCCAGCCATCCCTACAAGGCTCCAGGGTGGGTGCTACCAGTCTGTCCCAAACATTCATTGTCTCTATTGCTTGTCAGTCCCTGGGTAAAGCTGGCTGAATTCGCTCACACAGCAGAAGACAACTAATATTTAGGCAAATCACTGATAAAAGTCACTACTTCTATGATTAATGAACTGAATTCATTCCCACGTGTTTTGGTGAGCAATAGAGGCAGTGCAAGATGAGACAGGGCACCCTGGAGAGGGAAAGGAGGACACACTGCCTGCTTTGGAGGCCACAAGCCACCAGCTAAAATGCTGGATCATAGAATCACAGAATGGCTGGGGTTAGAAGGGATCTTAAAGACCTTGATCCAACCCCCTGCCATGGGCAGGGACACCTTCCACTATCCCAGGTAACTCAGAGCCCCATCTAACCTGGCCTTGGGCACTGCCAGGGATGGGGATGAGGCTGGGCAGCACAGTTTTGTCCCAGAATTGCCACATTTGCTTTCCCAGCGTGGTTATTTCAGTGAGGCTGTAGGAAGATGCCACTTTTGACATCCAGCTTTCTGGCTGTTTGTAATTGTCTCTGGCTGAAAGCTGCTGTTCCCAGCAAGCTGCTGGTCTGTGGGAGCACAGCCTCACTCTTTTCAGGCCAAAATCAGGCAGGCTGGTTTGAATAGTTGCAATAGTCAGTCTGAGCTCATCTGAAGGGAAAGGAGGAGTGCTCACTGGAACTGCTCCACAGGCAGTTGGAAGAGGCCACCATCCAGCAGAGGGGCTTGGGGTGGTAGCAGATTTTACCGGCACAGCCAGATTCAGAAGATGACATCAGTTCACAGCCCAAAGAAAAAAAATCACCTCTAGATCCAAAATACATCATAACCTTACAAAAAGCAGTATTCAAGCCTTTTTTTGGAGTAGCACTTAGGCTACTTTAATGTACGTTTTGTGGAATTTTTCTGCCTGTAAATTGCACCAATCTTCAGCTCCTCCTCCTAGCTCGAGTCCTGCCTATCAGTACGAGAGCATTGGAGCCTGAGAGCAGGAGTCAGAGTACAAAACCTGGACTTTGTGTGGTGGAGTTTGGCTTGCCATGTGCCTGACAGCGCCAGGGAAGCTCAGCAGAGAGAGTGTGCTGAGTAGGATCCCACAGGAAACATAAACCCAGGGGAGCTGCTGGGGAAGGTGGCTGCATTTTTCACTTAGGCTGGGAACCCAGACAGGGTGGTTGTCACTCTCAGTGGAGAGCTCTCCACAGGAACACTGCAAGAGTGGGTTTGGGCCTTCTGGAGATAGCCCTAAACGTGGTTCTCAGTGCATTCATTCTTTCCTCTTCTTCTTTTTTTTTTTTTCCTGTCCTACTGTCTGTTTGTTAATTATTAATTCAGTGTGTTGAGAGCCACATTCTTCTGAGCGACTCCTCCCATGTTTCCAACCTGGGCGACTTGTCTTGCCTTATTGGTCTGTGGACTAAAATTGCTCCTTCATAAAACACTGTACTCTGGAAAGGAACCCGGGTGTCAGAGTGTACAGAAGGTGTGTCATCCCAGCCTTGTGGTGTGTGAGGAGAGCTGCCTTCCTCACCCATTCTGCAGCTTTCCTACATGACCTCATCAGCGTTCGGTAAAACGGCCTCAGGTTGTTGTGGACTCTGTGGTCTTTTCAGCACATGCAATTAATCAGGAGGGGAAAATAAACCTAGCATCAGAAGGAGCATTTTACTGGAACCGAATTGCAATTTCTGTGCATAATTTAACACTTTGGGGAGGGAACGTTCTCTGCTTGCTTGAAATAATTTAGAGGCGGTTTTGAAATAGAACACGTTTGTGTAAATATGTCTTGGGATTAAAGAGCTCACATTTAGTTTCTCCAGCATTACATCTCTGTGTATAGGATATGCCATACAGTGATCTCTAAACTTTGTTCTGCAAACTGTTTCTCATATGAATAGACCCAATATAGTTTTCCTGGCATAATTTTATTTTTTCCCTCCTAAATATGGGTCTCTAGCATAAAAACCCAATGCAAGGTAACTCTGTGCCTGTTTTATACATGGGAAAACTGAGGGGAAGTTTGGGTGAAAGTGGCCTCAAGCTGGTGGTTCACATTTTTCAGTACTTAGCAAGGAAAGCAGCTGTTTTGACATGTGGGTTTCCCCAAATTGCAGCCCTTGGAGTTACAGTTTGCTTTTTAAAGCTGTCCCAAAGTTACCTGATGAATCTGCTTTAGACCCCACTGTACAGTTCAAAGGTTACATCTCTAGTTCAGCTTGTGTCCTATATTAGTAACACTGCCCAATTTATGGACCCTCCCTCAGTGGGAGATCCCACAGTGGCAAAGTTGATAATACTTTTTGGTATAAAACTCACAAATGTGTTGGGGCCCATGGACACGTGCTATTTACAAACACCTCTGCACCACCCTTCTCTGGTTTCCTCTGAGACTAGGGAGCTTGTTTGGGACCAGATGTTGTTGATCTGACTCTTTGAAAAGCTCACCCGTGGTGTGTTCAAGGCCTGAAGGATCTCTCTGGGCGTGTGCCAGCACAGCAGGATCAGAATCTCAGGCAACAGGCCTGAGTGATGGCATTTAGAGATCCCTTTTTGCTGTGGCGATGCTGTGACATTTGCTCAGCTAAGAATAGGCACTTGTAATAAGTTTTCCATACTGTACTTTGAATACCAGTAAACAAAATCTCTCTCAAGTAAGTGAGGAGTAGGGTTTTGGGTTAATGTGCTTTGAAAGCTGGGTCTCATTTATTTTACAATTAACCAAAACCTGTTGGGTAGGTTGGGGTGTAGGTTGCCACACTTCAAACTACACTCATTTGCACTCCTTTGCCAGTGGCCTCAGCATTTTCCTTCACATGTTATCTGCAAGAGGGCAGAAGCTTTGAGTTCCTCCAGGATGAGGAACATCCTTGGTTAGCACAAAAATGCTTTTACAGATCTCTGGCCAGGCCTCTTTCATGCAGTGTCGGGTCCCCCTGGTTATGTCTGGGAGGGCCCGTTGTGTTGGGGACTGGGAGCATGGAAAGGGCAGAAAGGAAGACCCAGGGAGTTCATTCTCCTGGTGAGACTGAGAGTTAGAGCTGATAGATGGTTTAGGGGCCAAACCAGCATTTAAGTGGAACTGAAGGGTCACCTAAAAGTCCCTTGTTCAGCTGCCACTGAATTCCAGAGGTGTCCACGCCCACATCACACTGCCCTACTCAGCTGTGCCTCTTCTGGAGTTTCATTTCCTATGGGTCCCATTTTTTTTTTTTTTACTCCAAGTTTCCTGATGTTCCTTTTGCAGACAGGTGAGCAGCTTAGCCATGGGGCTTGGCATTTCTTATCCCATGCCAGGAAGAGGCCCCTGGAGGCGAAGCACCTGAGGCTTCCATTGGACCGAGCTCTGCGCGTTTTCATTCAGTGCCTCCAAGCTGAATCCCAGCTGCTCCATGGAAAGCTGCAGCTCGGAACCTGAACCCAACAGCTTGCTCAGGGGTGATGCAGTCAGGTCCCTTCTGCATCAGATAAGGCTCACCTTTATTTTCCTATCCATCAGCTAAGCAAGAGCTTTCAGTCTGCTCGGTTCAGGGCACGGGATATTCGGGATTGCAGCAAGGCATGCTCCTGTCTGGGGCAGCATGAGTAATCCAGCCCTCCCCTGCTTGTCTCCCACTGATGTCCAAATCCATGAGGAGCTGCTGTGTTTTGTTCTTTCCCCCATTTCGTGCCTCTGTTGGAGGAACATTCAGAGCTGGCTTGATTTCTGCCCCACCCTTGGTACAGCCCTGAATATATTAGTGGTTCCCGCAGAGCCCCAGAAGGGAACAACAGGCCTGATTTTGGCTGTAAGTGATCAAAACAGGGATTTTTAAGCAGGTGTTAGAACTGCTACCAGAAATAGGATTTGGAGGGGGGTGATGGCGTCATTGTAGAGCAAGTCAGAATTTTGCCAGCAATTAATTTGGCCAAGAGTTCTTACTCAAACTCACAGCCCCCAGCAAAACCCCAGTTTAGCCTGGTGAGCTGCTGCCAGTAGCCAGGGGAAAGGCAGCTGTGCAGAGCAGACAGAAGCTGCACGAAGGCCCTGCGTGCCCTGGCACACAGAGGGCAGGGAGCAGGTTTGCCACGGTGGGCAAGTGCTGTGTCCAAAGCAGTGCCTGATTTGTGTGATTGACTGAACGCCCCGAGCGCTCTTCTCTCGCCTGGCTGGGTTGTGTGCATGCATTTGGTGCACGAATTCTTGCACAATCGAAGCTGAAATTAATTTTCTGCAAACACTTAGGTGTACAACAGAAGGAGTGAAGTGCACTGGCTGAATGTTTTTGCCCAGGCACCTCAGGCGTGTGCAGAAACCTACCAGAAAAAAGCTGTGAAGGCTGACAAAAAGATTAAGTGAACAACCTGGCTATGTTATACTATCTGTATTTTGCCCTCAGCCCCCACTCTAACAACACCTTGTAGTTGGCATTTGCATGAAAAATACACAGGCGTGGAATACAGAAACAAAGCTCAGCGGTTCCCGACTGCTTCAGTAAAGTGTTCACACATACAAAAAGAGAGGGCTAACAATATGACAGGGACAGCTGCTGTTCTGTAATGTGTTATCCCTCATCAGACTGTGAAATAATGAGAAAATGACAGTTCCTATCATTATCTCATAACTCTTGGGGTTTATTGCTGGGCTGTTGCAGCTTTACTGTGTTGTTTTGGGCAAGTGATTTGAGGCTGTGGTGCCTCGGTTTCCCCTGCTGCACAATGTGGGGAACACCCGCTGCACAGGAGTGTCAGGATGGGGGGAATGGCTTCGAAGTGACACAGAATAAGTTTAGATCAGTTATGGGGAAGAAATTCTTTGTTGTGAGGGTGGGGAGGCCCTGGCACAGGGTGCCCAGAGAAGCTGTGGCTGCCCCATCCCTGGAAGTGTTCCAGGCCAGGCTGGATGGGGCTTTGAGCAACCTGGGATCGTGCAAGGTGTCCCTGCCCACAGCAGCTGGGACTAAATGATGTTTAAGGTCCCTCCCACCCCAGGCCATTCCATGACCTGCCCTTGGGAAGCAGCCTGCAGCAGCACCCCACGACTCTTTGTTGGCAGAGCCCACCCGTGAGATTGCAAAATGTCATTGCACAGGTTGTTTCTGAAGAGATTGTAATGAAAAACCAGCTTCATCTTCTCTGAGTGTGGACACGGGCCCAGGGTCCTGGGCAGTGCCCCTTCTCCCTGTGGAGGGTGCCTGGTGTGACACTTTCTGTCCATCAGCAGCTCATTCCTCGGCACAAAGGATCTCACAGCTGTACAGTAACAGAGAGAGTACTTCTACTTGGCTCACTTTGCATCACAGGATAAGCAGAGCTGACTTTTCCTTCCTTCCTTCCTTCCTTCCNTTCCTTCCTTCCTTCCTTCCTTCCTTCCTTCCTTCCTTCCTTCCTTCCCTCCCTCCCTCCCTCCCTCCCTCCCATGAATCAGTGGGGGCAGGGCCCTGTTTCTGCGTTCACCAGAAAAAAATGTTTCATTCAACAAGTGTAAAAATTAAAACGTTTCAGGTAATTTTGAAATATTATTTTTTGTTTCATGATATACCAAAATAAAAGAATTGCAAGTCTTAGGACTCTGCAGGCAAAACACTGTTCTCTCTCTCTTTTCAAGTTTTTCTTTTAATTAAACATTTCTTTGATCTCAGTTGAAAGTTTATGGGGGATTTTTTTCATATCCCTACAGAAGACAAATGAAAAAAATCAAAAAGGTGTGCTAATCATTATGAGGCATTATAAAAAGTGTACTTACACCAATGGTAAGGCAAAACAGAGCCTGGAAATAAGAGTTAATTCAAACCAGAACCTGAGATCCTAACAGAGAATGCTTTTGAGGACTTCTGAAATCCAAACATTGGTACAGCAGACTTTTAAAAAATAAGGCAGAACCATGTGAAATGTCAAAAATTTTCCAATTTGTTTTTTTCACATTTGGAGCTCTGTTCTTCAACCTTTTGTCCTTTTTGTCTAACTCTTTTTCAGTAGCTTCAGTGGCCACTTGGGCAGCTTTTTCCTTCCAAAGAGATGCTTACAGAAGCAAAAAAAAAAAAAAAACAAAAAAAAAGGGGGAGGATTGTTCTGTCAGTAGAAAATTTCCCCTGGATCTCTATCAGGGTGACAGTGATGCTCCAGTCAGCAATGTCTTCATCTGCTGCTGCATCACGGGTGGTTTGCACAGTGATTGTTTCAGAGTCTTCCCTGTAATAGAGAAAACACCCCACTATTCTGAGTTATGGGAAACCTGCTGTATTTCTGAGGTTTGGGAGCTTTGCAGGGATGACTTTTCCTTTATTAAATGCTCTTTTGCTAATCATATTATCCCGTGATTTTCTAGATAGCCTAATGTCGTGGTTCCACCTCAAATGGCAGCTCCTTTTCTACTGATGTCAGACCTTATCTACAGCTGTTCATAGGCTTCAGTTTTAAATGGAGACCAAAAAAAGGAGGTTATGGCTTATCTTTCTTATGATGTTGTTTTAAAAGCATAATTTAGGCATGATAAGGGAGAGAACATCACAGAAAAGTTCTCTGGTGGGGACTTCAAAGTCTTTCTAGCACCCTGTGGCATCCTCTTGTGTGGTTTATTTGGGGGTGAATGCTGGAAAAATGCCTTTGGAGACTTTGCTGTAGTTTTGATGGCTCAAAAGAGAATGGATATTTGACTGCAGGGTGGAAATGAGAAATAGAGAGAACTGCTCACCCCTCCCCAGTGCTGTGACCCTTTGGAGGCTGGGAAGCTGTTCAAAGGGGACATCACAGGGCAGAACTGGCTTTCCTTGGGGCTCCCACTGGAAGAGAAGGTAAAGCAGCCATCAGCTGCCTGGGGAACTTCTGTCTGGCTCCCAACATGGGCACATGCCAAGCCTGGGGAGGGCAGAGGTTACCCTGGGAGTGTTTGCCTGCTCCTTTAGATACAATCCTCCAGCTGGTTTAGTTTAGGCTGAACACAGGGCTGGTCCTGCACAGAGCCAAACATTAGAGGCCACCGTGGTGGTCTAGAGCAAGGGAGGTGCCTTGATGGAGAGCCTGATACGAGCCTGGAACAAATCATATGAAATCCTTCCAGCTCTTTGAGCTTAATGTGAGGGCACTGAGGGTGAAACTGATGGCATTAAAGCCCTTTCTGCTTCCTGAGTTGCAGAGCAGGCTGTTTACAGCAAAGGTTACAGACCATGGAAAATCGATGGAGGGAGCGTTGAGCTCCAATGAGGCTGCACTGCTCTGCTGAGGCCATTTGAATGAGTGCTCAGTGCTGGTGTTCTCAGTGCTGCACAGGACCCAGGGGCACTTTGTCCACCCAAAGGGAATTGCCCAGGTAGGTGCATCACTGAGCTGAATTTCCCCGAATTTGCACAGCGTATTTGTAGTCACACATGTTTCTGACAGATACATTATGTAACTCGGAAGCACTGAGGTGCACCAGCCGATGGGTTCTCCTTTGGTGATGTGGCAGAAAATGTTTTTTTTTCAGGGACAGCTGTCCTGGAAATAAGTGGTTTGTTCCCACATATCCACACAGAAACTCCTGCTCTCCTGCAACTATGTTGGCTTCAGTTTTAATTGCAGACCAGGGCAAATGCTTGGCACTTTCACAATTAACAGCTGTTAATAGACATGATGCAAGGACTTCTACTCATTTCAAGTTCTGTTTTATGCCTAATTTACATGTACAATTGCATGTACTGGCTGAGAAAGTAAATGAGCACATGCTTCTCTAAATCCCATAAAGTAAATTTTCCTTGGAAAGAGTCTGAACCTCTTCAGTGGGACTTCAGCAGGCCGTGGCTGAGCCCTCAGAGGTGAGCACCAAAGCTTCTCATGCTTCCCAGAGAGCCTGATGCAGTTGGAGTGGATGGTTGTAAAGCTCAGGGATGCTCTGCTGTGTGGTGGCTCTCCTGTCCCATAGAGGAGCTGCCACGCCTGTGGAGGTTCTGCTGTCACACTGATGCTGAATTAGGCAAGCTCTGTGACCCTGACTTTGTGGCAAACTCACGTCAGTTCTTTGGATGTCAGCAGCCTTGGAAACCTCTGCGAACTCTGTGTTTCAGTCCTTGCTGCTGTTGTTACTGTTGCTTTACAGAGATGATCTCAGCTGCAGATCTATATTTCAACTTCCTCAGGTTTAAGCTGAGAGCAAAGTGCATTGTGCAGCCCATCAGCACAATGGTGGAAGAGTGGAGAACAAAATGGGACAGTGTGTTGAAGCAGCGGAGGTGAAATATTGGGTTCCGTGTCTGTGATATCCCACGACAGGAGAAATGCTGCTGTTTGGCAGGGAAGATGGCAGTAATGAAGGTGAGGGTGATGCTGTAGGGCAGGAGACTGGTGGGGTCTGCAGATGGTCTCCAAAGGTTTAGCAGGATGGTGGGAACAGGAGTAGATGAGGAGGGGATTCTATAAAAACCAGCAAGGAGGGGTTTCTGTGAGACAATTAGATGAATGAACAGAACTTTGGAAAGCAAGGCAAATTAAAGAAGGGAGTAGTCATCCTTGAGGAAGACCTCATCAGGAGGTACAAGGGCACAGGCAGTTCAGGTGGGGCTGCACAGCAGCTGGACATAAGTGTGTGTGTGAGTGCTGCCCCTGCAGCCTTGCTGTTTCCTTGTGAATCTGTCCCTGGCTGGGAGGTGCAGCCTCTGGCTCAGCTTCACAATGGGGAACTCATGGGCAAGAACTGTCCTGAGTGCAAAGTTTCACTTCAATCACCCATGGCTTATAGGTGCAGGAGGTTGCTTGCCTGCTTCTGATTGCAGGATCTGGGCCCTTGCTGGTAAATATTCTTCTGAATGGTTGCTCCTGGAATCTGCTATTTCTCAGTCTTTCAAACATGCCAGGACTTGGCTGGCAATATACTGTTCTTGCCAGATAGGAGCATATAAACCCTTCATGGAAACCTCTGATCAAACTGATCACTTGATTAGCTTGTCTCCCAGGGAGCTGCTCTGGTGTAATAATTGTAGTGAAGGGAAGTGGTTCTTGCTTCACCAAAACTGTATTGTTCTGCTGCAGATCTGCTCCCTGGCAGGGCTCTTTGATCCCTTTAGTGGGAGTTATCTGGTGTGTAACCAGGTGCTGAGTGGATATTACACTCTCAAGTGCACTTTTGATGAGGTAATGAAGAGGGAATGTGAGTCTGTATTTTTGCTCTTGTCTTTTGAGTAATCGTGGTGCTCTTCTGCAACATTTAGAAAATCTAACCTTTGAAATGGTTTGTCTGTGAAGTATCTGAAGTAACACACTCAGCAGAGAGAAACAGGCATTGGGAGGTTAGAGCAGGTGACCTGGGTTCTAATTGCAGCTCTGAGAGATTTTTATGTCCATTTAAGAAGATTACATGTGCCTGATAGTTCTATACAGCGGGGATAGTAGTATTTCCTTTATTTAAAAATAGTAATTGATAATCCTTGGACAATGTACTATGTGAGATACTGTTCATGCACATTAACCTGTACAGCTTCCTTGGGACTGGACATACACTCCCCACTGTGTTTTGGATGGGCCCAAACTGTAAAATCATAGAAGGGCTTGGGTTGGAAGGGACCTTCAGGACTACCCAGTTCCAAACCCCTGCCCTGGGCAGGGACACCTCCCACTGCCCCAGGGTGCTCAGAGCCCTGTCCAGCCTGGCCTTGGGCACTGCCAGGGATCCAGGGGCAGCCACAGCTTCTCTGGGCACCCTGTGCCAGGGCCTCCCCACCCTCCCAGGGAACAATTCCTTCCCAATATCCCATCCAACCGTGCCCTCTGGCACTGGGAGGCCATTCCCCCTTGTCCTGTCCGCCCAGCCCTTGCCAAGAGTCTCTCTCCCCCTTTCCTGTGGGCTCCCTTCAGGCCCTGCAAGGCCACAGTGAGCTCACCCCAAAGCTTCTCCTCTGCAGGCTGAGCAATGCCAGCTGTCCCAGCCTTTCCTCCCAGCAGAGCTGCTCCATCCCTGGCATCCCCTTGGTGTCCCTGCTCTGGCCTGGCTCCAGCATGTCCCTGTCCCTTCTGTGCTGGGGCCCCAGAACTGGATACAGCTCTGCAGGTGATCATTTAGTCCTCCCTCACCTCAGTACAGTCAGAAATTCCCAGCCCAGGATCCTCTTGGTCTGAAGAGCAGGAAATCAGGCCAGCAGGGGTTAATGCAGCGCTGACCTTTCCAGCTGGACTCCAGCTGCCCGTCCCAGCTGCAGGGAAGGGAAGGGGCTGGAGAGACGTGCTGCTAGTCCAAAGGTAGGAAAGGCCTTGTGTTGCAGAAATTAAAGATCTCTCATTTTGCCATGCTCATTTGCCTCCGGAGAAGCCCAGTCTACTCCATTTCCCTCCCCACTCCCACACTAGGGAAGGAAGAATCTTTTCTGAATTTGAAGGTGCCCTGGATAGAGGCCATCCTCAGTAAGGAAAGCAAACAGTGCAGAAGTGCTTGAAGATGAACTAACTTTGGCATATTGAAGTCTCACCTGTGCCTGACATAGCTTTGGATCAGCTCTGACTTCAATCAGAAGACAGGTGGTCTTTGTCCCATTTATCTTCCATTCACTTGAATGCAAACTTTTTTCCTGAGAACAACTGAGAGACTTCTTCCATAAATCTGTAATTTAAAAAGTATCTTTCTGTAGGGGCTGCAAAGAGAAGCTTAATTGATTTGTGTAAAGTCTAGGAGTCACAAACTCTAAGAAATGTTTCAGAAATAATATCATTACCCATTTTCACTGTCAAATCTTGTTTCCTTAGAGACCAAGAGGGCTGACAGCCTCTTTTTACCATGACAATCGGGTTTTGCATCTCTACCCAAAGATCTGAAAGCAGGCTATAGGTTCACTGCAATTATGAGTCAGCCTTTCCTGAGGTGACTTAAATATGCAACCCTGGCACCTGTTTCTTGTCTGCCTGGGTTTGGGAGGGCGCTGGTGGTGGCACACAGAGCAAAGGTAAACAGGAGTGTGCTCCTTCCCAGAAGCTGTTTGCGTTGGATGATAACGAACAAAAGCTGCTATATAAAGGTGCTTACAACATTGCAGCTGTAAGAGCGGGGCATTGTAGGGGAGCTCTTGTATCACTTGCTTCGCAGAGGGAGCGGCCTCAGGGATGCATGCCAGCTCCTCTAACACTTCCTTTGGCTCCTTATGTTGCCTGTTCAATGCACATTCAGGGAGAAGGAGGAGGGATAATGAAGTTAGCTAATTGTATTAACACTACTGAGGCACCTCGTGGATGCAAAGCACTGTTTAAGTGTTCCTCATTATCATTATTATTATTATTATCAAGGGGGAAAAAAATTCAAGAGAGGAAGCTGTTCTACATCTTGCCCAGTCACAGAACTGCAGACACGTGAAGGGGGAGAAAAACAAGGCTCCACTTCACACTAACAAGTGTTAAATTCAGGTGCATAACGCTGCTTTCAATTTGTCCTGGCAAATTTCCTAGGTACAGCTGCAAATAGCATCCCCAAATCCAGAACTGGTTGCTCAGCTTTCCCTTTCATGTTGTTGTCTGAAGCAATCGATTATGGTCATGTGAAATCTCAGCCAGGTTACCTCTCAGACAGATATGTGCTTCCAGTGTGGTTGCCATGTGCATATTCATGTGAAAAATAAGTTAAAGTGTAGGCAAGTGCTGCTCACTGAGTATTTGCACTTGGTCCTGTCAGGTAGAATAGGCATTTTACATCTCCACAGAGACAGTTGTGACACATCAGGCCTGGCAAAGGGATTAGTAGTTCAAAAAAAAAGGTACAGATTCAGGAGGTGAGGTTGAAACTAGTGCTTTAAGAAGAGGTCTATACTGATTGGAAGCAGGCCCAAGTTGGAGATGTGTGAGATGTGAATCTGAGCAATTCCCAGGCAAACTCCACACAAAGGTGAAACTACATAGCTGGTGTGGTTCTACCAGCTGTAAATGCTGCCTGAAGGCAGGAGTGTGCACAAGGATCCAGTCCTGACCATGTGGGTTAAGAGTGGATCTACAGCTTATCAGCTTAGGGGGGAAGGCAAAGAGGAGGAGGATTTAATGATTTAATCACAGGATAAATGGTTTTCTTTCTGTCTTCTTTGTCACCTCTGCCTTCATAAATCTTTTACAACAGGTTATGGGTTTTGGATTGCTTATATTTTGAGCTTATTTTGCTCTTACTTGCTTTTACCTTACTGTGGCTTATGTTAAAGGCAATTGCAAGGTAAGGGTCTACCATCAAGACACACCCTCCCTGCACGAGGGAAGTGTAAAAATGAGAGTACTGGAATACTGTCACTGTGCCCAGCAGCTCAAAACCTTTCTGCAGGACATTCAAAAACCTGCCAGTATAACTCCAGTGATCCACATGGGCCTGCTTATGTCTCACAATGCAGGAGCCCTTGTACAAGTGTTTTCTGGTGGCTGGTGTTGATCATGATAATCAGAACACCAGCAGAAGCCCAGAGCCATGGACGGGATTTTATGATTGCAGCAGAGCTGCGTAGGACCCGTGTGTGTTTGCCAGCCAGCATGAATCACAGTCTATTCCTGATAAAGCCAGTGACAACTGTAGTGCTTCAGTGACAGGAAGGGAAAATCATAGCAGTTTCGTGTTTCCTGTGTATTTTGGGTGTACACCTTTGCTGGCAGAAAGCAGTTTCAAGAAGCAGCATTCTTCCAGGGGTGTGGGGCACAGTCCCAGAGGAAACCTTGAGGAGAGAAAGGTGCTCCTCTGCTTCTCCTTGTTTTGCTTTCTTGGGGAACAGAAGACACCATCTGACAGCCACAAGTGTCATGAGGAGTGTTGTGACTGGGGAGGGATAACCCCAAGCACCAGTACAGCTTGGGGGCCCTCCAGCTGGGAAGTAGCTTTGCACAAGAGGACTTAGGGCTAGTGGACAAGCTGACCATTAGCCAGCAGAATGTCCTAGGAACAAGGAAGACAAGAGCCTCCCCAAATGCATCAGGAAAGAGCATTACCAGCAGGTTCAAAGAGATGATCCTCCCTCTCTGTTCAGCACTGGTGAGACACATCTGGAGTTCTGGATCCAGTTCTGGGGCGCCCAGCACAAGGGAGACGTGGAAATACAGACTGAATCCAGCAAAGGGCCAATAAGATGATTAAGGGATTGGTGTATCTGTCACACAAGGAGAGGCTGAGAGTGTTGGGCTGATGAGGCTTGATGGATTTTATCCAGGTGTACAGAGAACTGACAAGAGGATGTAAAGAAAATGGAGCCAGTGACACAAGAGGCAGTGGGCCCAAACTGCAATACAGGAGAATCCACACTAAACATAAGAAAAAGTCTTTTTTACTGGAAGGGGTCAAACACTGGAACAAGTTGCCCAGAGGGGTTGTGGAGTCTCTGAGCTTGGAGAAACTCAAAATCCAGCTGGGCATGGTCCTGAGCAACCTGATCCTGCCTTGAGCAGAGGGTAGGATTAGATGACCTCTGGGGGTGCCTGGAGAAGTGGTTAGCTTCTTGTATGACCAGGTAGCCAAACCTTGACATACCATGTTGGGCTATGTGGGGGGCCAACAAACCAGACTGAAGATTGTAGAAAGCTCTTCAGAGAGCCATGGATGGTGTGAGGAAAAGCCATCATGAGCTTAGAGTGTTGCTGGTTGCATGTGACCACACCGAGGCTGCCAGGACAGGTGTATCCCCGGTCGGTCAGCCCCAATTCGGGACAGACAAAAGCACCTTCAGCTAACCCATATGGCTGTGTGGCAACAAGGGACTGATACCAAAGCAGCCAACACAGGAGGCTTAAGCTATTTTAGGTCACATGTGGGAACAGCAGAGACCCAGCAGGAAGCCTCAGGTTCAGGTTTTGGGGAAGTGAGTAGAGCTGTGGCAGCAGGGACAAGGAGCCAGACAGGTTGAGTAGGACACATTGCAACAGAGGCAAATTAGCATCCAACATCCCAGGAGCAGCTCAGCTGTTGCATCACCTGTCTGTAGGGCACTGTGTCACAAGGAAGATTCCTGTGGGGTGATATCTCACACCTTTCCAAAGCCTGGGAGATGGTTCCACAGCACCTGCATTAACTCACAGTGAGAAGGAGCAGGTTTGGTTGTGTCCAGGCCTCTAAGTCCATAATGGGCATTACCTACAGACCTCCTTTTGCCAAAGTTTTGCATTATACTTCACCAGAAAATCTGAAGCTTCAAGAAGTGAAAGGATGCCAGTATTGCGGGAGTATATGCTAAATTTAATATCTGTCCTAAGAAATCAGTTAATAACAAGAGAGCAGTAAGAAACAATGCATTTTGCCTAAACAGGGGACAGAAAGGAAAGAAATCTAAGGTTATCTACTCTCTTCAAGAACACATCCAAAGACAAAAAGCCCATTGCTCTTTATCCCTTCCTTACAACCAGCTGAGAAGCTGCAGAACTTCCTAATACAATCAGGCATTTGGTCCTAGAGTACGTCCTAAATCTTTAGATTGTGTTCAGGTAGTAAAAAATCCCAGTCTGGGAAGATATTCCAACTTTCCTATTTCTCCCCACATTTATTTATGCACACCAGTGCAATATTTACCTCCAGTTTATATTTAAGGCAGGCACCTGGATTGAATTCTTCCATTCCTTCCCCTCCCAATACTGATGAGTGTGCAATGTCATCGCTTCCCATTGATTCGCCAGGCTTGGTCACCTTCTGGGCTTGACCCCTGGGAAGCTGGTGACCCACGGAGGTTTGAACTGCTCTCTGCATTCCTCAGCAGTGTGCTGCCCTCCTTCTGAGGTGTGTCCTCCCTCCGTGCACAGCAGTGTGGGCTGATGACTGCACTTCATGTGCAGTCATATCTGGGATCAGTGCAGCGAGCTCCTGGTGGGAACTCCATCCCACGGCAGTCGGCCCTGTCTGGGGGACAGAGGGTGTGGGGTGAAGAATGTTCTGAGAGAGACTTCTCCAAACAAACAATTGGTGTTTGTGCCACGTGGGTGGGCTGCTCAGCTCTTTGAAAAGGCTTTCCAGAGCACAGAAGTGTTTCCAAAGCAATGCTGTGGCTTTGCCTGGAAGCAGAAATGAGGGGACAGAAAGTTTTTCATGTTGGGGGACCCCATGAGCTAATTAACAAGAACAATGGGCTCCAGATCATGGCCTTGAGCACACCTTTGCCCTTTGGGCAAAACCTAGGGAAGCCAAGGGGACACACTGAGCTGCACTGTGTGTACGTGGAACACTGCCACTGAAGTCATCTTTTCTTGTGCTAAAATATTTTCAACTTACTGAGAGCAATTTAATTCTTCCCATACACACATCAACAAATAACTTGATCCCACCCACGAATATGCAAACAAATGCATAAGTTACGCCAAGTATTTCTCCCTCTCACTGCCAAGTAAGAAAGGGAGATTGTTACTGCGACTTCTGTTTCCAGATACTTGGGAGGTGCTCCAATTCTGCAGCGAGGGGGACTACATAATACCTAGGCTGGAGCTGAAAGAGCTCCAGCAGCAGCTCGAAGCCTGGCTGAAATAGCTGAGTGGTGAGATTCTCCACCTAAATGATGTTAGCAGAGCCCTACCTTTGAGTGAAAGCACACATCCACCTCCTAGAGCACAGCCACCTTGCTAATTGCAAACAGGCTGCAAACGCCCCAGCTGCTGCCCCACGGCTTTCTTGGGTGTGAAACTCAGCCCAGCAGAGCCCAAAGCTTGCCCAGCTGCCCCCCTCCTCGCTCCACTCTATTTTGGGCTGTGGCGAGGTGCTGGGACCGAGCTGTTGGGCAGCAGCTGGAAGAAAAGGCCGGTTGTTTGAAATGGGAGGTGCGCCCTGTGACACGCCGTAGGAAGGATGTGTGCTTGGAAGATGTGCAGAAACCATTAGGAGGGTGTGTGCAGCACAGAGGGGGGACCCAGCCACAGAAGGAAGGAGCCAGGGAGGGGAGAGCAAGGGAGGACGAGGGTGGAAGGAGCAGGAGTGGAGGGAAAGAGAGTAAGGCAGTAATTGGGACTACAGAAGGCACTGCTGGCTGTAAAACATGAAGGTAAACTCAAAGACCTCATTTGGGCTGAGAATTACTTTAAAATGCTGATTTGATCACCCTAGAAGAACTGGATCTTCAGGCCCAGATGAGCCGAACTGAATACAGAACCTGTGGCGAGAGTAAAATCTGTCAAAGTCATCTTTCTGTTCCCTCTAAACTTTGCAGAGCTGGGATCATTATAGCTACAGAGTATTTAGTGCCATAACTTCTCTAAAACGGTCTCAGAGGGGCTGTTCCATTGCAGAGGGCCCAGACAGTATCCTACAGAGTTTCCTGGTCTGAGCTGGGAGCAGGTGGATGAATCATCTTCACACCAAATCTGGATTTCTCTTAGTGTCAACCAAACAGCAGCTACTCTTTTAGGACATCCCTTTGCCATGCAGGGACAACACCAAGAGGTGAACCCTGGCAGCCAGAGCTGGATTTGGCCCACGATGTTAAAGGGAGCCTCAGTCACAGAAGGGAGATTGTGCAGCAAGAACACACAAGAGGGTGTGAGTGAAAGACCAGAAATGAACCTTCCTGTTTGCTCTGTGTGCTCCACACCTTTTCTGCCCCCCAGCTCAGCTGAACCAGTGGCTCAACTCTCAGTCTCCCTGGAACCACTAACTCAAATCCTGGCAGGATTGACTCAGCCCCTCTGTAATTTTGAGGTTGAAGGAAACTGTGAAACGAAAGAGTCTGTGGCAAAGAGTTTGCCCCAGAATGCGTGTCCAAAATTGTCCTGATGCTTCTTGTACGTGGCATGCTGAGCTGACTGCTGTCCTCTCATTGGGTCTTCATTCCTTCCAGTGTCTTAATTACCTTAATTACTGTCCCAGTGTTGCTGAGTTAGTCACGTGTTTTGAGGGAGGGGGTGCAGTGTGTGTTTACTCTCCACGTCTTCAGGGAGTGCTGGTTGATGGAGTGCTATTGCCATTCCTGGAGTTACAATGATCTGCACAAGCTGAAGGTCTGCTCATTAAACATAGCCATTAAAATGCACAATAGTCCCTTGATTTCAGCTTCTAACTGATTATTAGTTGAGATGGATTATTTACTTTTGGATATGAAAAAAGCCTGTGGGCAATTTTTAAAAGGATAAATCTGAAATATCTTTTATTATCTGTCAGGCTGGAAGCAGGTTAGATGAGACTTCTGTTGTTTTTCTTTAAGGGAAAATAAAACAAACATGGGTGTCAAAATGTGACCCAACCCATGCTTATTAAAACTCTCCCTTTAACTTTCTAGACTTAAAAACAACCTTCTATGTTTTTCTTTTTTTTTTTAAATAAAATATTGCTAAAAATATTCTCTTGACCTGAAAGTTTTGACTGCCAATATTCAAGACTTCAAATATGCTTTTATTGCCAAGTTACAAATCTATGAAAAATAGATTTATCACCTAAGTAGAAATTAAGGTGAACTAAGCCAAGATCCACATAACTCCTTTATGCTCCAGGATGAAATGTCTGTTGTTCTCTCTTTTCCCTCCCAATCCTTGTAGAGGCTCTCTATAAAAGCTCAATATAGAGACAAATGCTTTTTAAAATTGTGTCATAACTCAGGTTGTTAAAAGATAAAATTCTCAACATAAAATCAACTCAAAGGAACTTATCATTCAGATCTTTCTCCAAAGGTTTTCCATGGTTTTCTAAATGAAATAATGAGAAATAACTTATGATGTTGCCAAATACAGTGATGAGTAAGTGGACTCCTGAGAAATCACAGCATTTAACTGTTGCTCAGGAATCCATATAGTTTCTGCAAATACAATTCCAGCCCTGTGGGACAAAGATTCCATTCTTTAGGTTGATGGATGGGAACATCTCCATCACTCTTTTGATGTTCTCCTTGGAAGGGGTATCCTGGGGGTTCTCCCAGCCTGAAACCCCTTGGACTGCAGTGGTTTCCCAACACATAAAGCTCTCCTCACAGTGTCCCAGCCTAGCTCATGTTCCATTTTGAATTCAAAAGCCAGCAAAGCCATTCACAAGGAGCTTTGTGTGTGGAGACATGGCTCACACGGCTCTGGGGGAGACCCAGCTCCCCTCAAGGCTCCCCAGGGCCTGCAGCAGCCAGGGCTCTCAGCTCTGCTGCTGAGACCCCCTGAGTTCAACGAGGCTCCACCAGCAGCAAGCACAGAGCTTTGACCTGAGCTCCTGCCCTCCTAACAGCAAACATGAGGATGAGGAAGGCAAAGATAATTGATGGAGTAGTAGCATTAAGTAACCCCAGTCATCCCCATTAGAGCCCAGGTGTGACTGGGAATGCCTGCAAAGGAGTACCTGCCACATGAATCCAACTTTGTCCGAGCCCCAGCCACACTTCTCATCTCAGAGCCCTCCTGCACCTCCCAGCCACAAGTACTGCTGCCACAAGGAGGTTTGCCTCTCCTCTACCCCTCCAGAGCCTTTCAGCCTCCAGCTCCCCACTCCTCCTGCCCTTATGCCAGGATTGTCCTTCCTCCTACGCCCCTTTCCCACCAGCACACTCCACTCCTTCCCAAGCCCAAACCCCTTCCTCTGGACATGCCCCAGAAGCTCCAGGCCCTCCCTAACAGTGCACTGCCTCTGTCCTGGGTGCTCCAGCTCTGCCTGATGAAATGCTGTTGCCTCACATGTTGGCTCTCCTCGCTTGCTACTGCTCCTGTCATACCACGGCTTCCAGGCTCAGCCTGAAGTGCCAAAACCACGGACATGCTCCCATGGGAACTGCAGAAGACTTGGCTCGACTTTCACTCCCTACAAAGCACCCAGATGGGACTCTGAGAGAAGAAGAGGGCCCATCAGAGGAAAAACTGGATCTGTGGTCTGTTCAAGAGCCATCTTTGTTGGTTTGGAACGGGTTTCTTGAGTTGTAAAACCTGTAAGTTTTTGTCTTTTTTCTTTTTTTTTCCCCCCATCACAATGGCTGTAGATTAAAGCTGTTTGTACTTGAAGCATTTCTATAGCAACATCTCATCAGTGTGACTTTTTCCTAAAAAGCTGTGTTTTATCTGTGGTATTCCAGTAAAGTCTATAAAATATCACTCACTGAAGGCATTTCAGAATGCTTGTGAGGAAGGGAAATCAGGGAAGATCTCATTTTATATAGCTGTGTAGGGTTGCTGGCAGCTGATAGCATAAAGAGATAATAGAAACAATGTTTTATGTAAAACTACCAAAGATTGAAGTAGGCAATTCCAGAGGGTAATTAGGGTGGAAATAACCATCTCTACATTAGAGAAATACAAGCTATTACAAGCTACTTCAAGCTACTTTTCCATGTAGATCTGTCCATGTGGCTTTAGCATGGGCTTGTTTGGAGAGGGATTAAATAACACCACAAAAAAAGGCACTTGTAGTACAGAATAAGAGCATCCACGTGGGCAGCCCAATCACAGTAACTCCACTGACACCCTGGCAAGTGTCTCAACAGCTTCCCCAAAGAGCAATGTGGAATTCCTGTGAGCTGCAGCCGGGCAGGGAGGCTTGGAGAGCTCCTGGGATGGAGAGGTGGCTGCTGCCACTTGTGGCTCAGAGAGCTCCGAGCAGCGGAAGAGGAAATGACTCAGGCCAAGAGAGGAAAATCATCCCATGGCCCTGTTTGCTAAAGGAGGTGGGAGGTGGAGGAAAACTCTCTATAACATCATCAGGACTGTGCAAAATATTTTCAAGGTATCAAGTTGCTGGTATGAATTACAGATCAGTAGATCAGAGGATGCTATGTTTAGAATATAGATAGACAGCAGCTGAAATTGTGTTTTTCCCCCAGCCTCCCCTCCCTTTTCCTCTTCTTCCACCCACTCTTTTCCTTCTCTGTAAACTTTGGAGGTTCAGATAAACTGGACATGGATCTTCCCTCCCATTAGGTACAAAAGGAAATATCTGCAAGCAAGATGTTCTAAGCCCAAGACTTAGCCATGTGCATCCCTATGTTATAGTATTCCTGGATTCAACCTTCAAGTTATACATTCTCATTGCCAGTAGGATATGAAATTTGAAAATGAAAGTATAAACAGTTTGATTGTTGTTCATTCATACCCTGATATCTAACTGCACGACAGTGGCACAACCGCTCACCTTTGCCTGAGACAATAAACCACCAGAAGAAATGCCTTTAAATGAACAAAAATAGGTTTATACATAATTTATAGAAATTCCTTCACACAAAGAGATTTCAGAGCCATCAGAGTACACTACGCACTGAGCAATTTCTTCCCCCCCCCCCCACCCCCCGCCCCCATACAGTCTTTTGTGGCCATGTCAGAAGTAGAGCACATTTTGGCAAAGACTTGGTACATCTACATTGTACAAACTTTATAAAACACAGCAATATAGAACACAGTTTCCCGCTGAAACTAAGTAGGAGAGCTGGGTAGGCAGAGTGCATTTGTTTGACGAAGTTTGGATAGGGTTTTGAGGATGAGATTACCCCTGCTAGGCTAGGGAAAGCTAGGAATAGGCTAGGAAGTAGGATTTGGGTAAAAGGTACAGTGATTTTTATGTAGGAGCCAACCTCCTACACAACAGGCCAAAGGGCAATTAGGGAGTAAGCACTCACAAATAAAAGCTAAATACAAGCAAAAAACTCTGTCTGGAGGGTCTCACTGACATGAGCTTAGTCAAGCCTTGTGTCTTCTTTCAGCTTAATTTAAAATTTGTCCCCCATTCATTAGACTTGGTGACATTGGCTTCTTTTCTCAAGTTTCTGAGCTCCTTGCTTGCCACACAAATGGAATGTGCAATGTACTGAAAATTCTCTGTGTCTTTCATGCGTGTTTTTATCATGAGTCTAGCAGAGAAGGAGTATGCTTTGGAAAAGCATGTTTGAAAAAGACAGTAGCATCTCTTAAGGGCTGAGGAGGGAGTCTTGATGTGGCTTCACTAAATGCTGCACAAAATATTTCAAAAATTTGTGAGAACTAGTTCTTGAAATGCTGCGAGAGAAAAGATACATTCTTACCCTGCCCCCACAATGCTAAAACTCTGCTTTTCTAGGTTTAACCTTTGTAGCTCATGCTTTCAGTGTAGGATTTGAGTACCTCAGCTTACACTAAACCCCAGAAAATTCAAGTAGTAAAATTCCTTCTCTTCCTCACAGAACAGCTTGTTTGGATGAAAATACATGATGTTATTCTCAGTAAAAGCACCTTTTCTTCTACAATCTAATTCTCTATTTCTGTTCAAGATAGATCCTCCCTCACTCCCTGCTTCTGTCACAGTACAACAGTTAAACCACAAACCCATTCCAGGAGAGTGGCAGCAATTAAACACAGCAGGCCTTGATATTTTTGCCAGAAGAAGTGTGGGCTCTTTTTTCAGTGCAATCAAGGATGGAGTGCACCCTCAGCAAACTGCAGATGCCACTGATCTGAGTGGTGCTGTTGCCACACCT
The DNA here is from genome assembly GCA_013398175.1 of Climacteris rufus. Lineage (NCBI taxonomy): Eukaryota > Metazoa > Chordata > Aves > Passeriformes > Climacteridae > Climacteris > Climacteris rufus. Next base: position 11,157 of record VZRZ01003784.1, on the reverse strand, counting down.
GAAGGATGAGATTCCATCCCCAGGTACCTGCACAAGCTCGAGCAGTGGCCCAAGTGAATCTCATGGGATTTAACAAGGCCAAGTGCTGGAGATGCCCCTGCGCTGGGGGAACCCTTGGGATCAACCCAGGTTGGGGAGGAGCAGATGGGGCAGCCCTGGGAGAAGCCCTGGGGGTGCTGGGGGTGAGAGCTGGGACCCCAAACCCCTGTGCTGGGCTGAGCCCGGCGTGGGCAGCAGGGCAGGGGGGATTGTGCCCCTCTGCCCCTCTGCTGAGAGCCCACCTGCAGAGCTGCCCCAGCCCTGGGCCCAGCACAGGAAGGGCCTGGAGCTGCTGCAGCCAGGCCAGAGCAGGGACACCAAGGGGATGCCAGGGATGGAGCAGCTCTGCTGGGAGGAAAGGCTGGGACAGCTGGCATTGCTCAGCCTGCAGAGGAGAAGCTTTGGGGTGAGCTCACTGTGGCCTTGCAGGGCCTGAAGGGAGCCCACAGGAAAGGGGGAGAGAGACTCTTGGCAAGGGCTGGGGGGACAGGACAAGGGGGAATGGCCTCCCACTGCCAGAGGGCAGGGTTGGATGGGATATTGGGAAGGAATTGTTCCCTGGGAGGGTGGGGAGGCCCTGGCACAGGGTGCCCAGAGAAGCTGTAGCTGTCCCTGGATCCCTGGCAGTGCCCAAGGCCAGGCTGGATGGGGCTCTGAGCATCCTGGGGCAGTGGGAGGTGTCCCTGCCCATGGCAGGGGGTGGCACTGGGTGAGCTTTAAGATCCCTTCCAACCCAAACCCTTCTGTGATTCTATGACCACGTGCACTGCTGCACATATAAAGTGCCACTCCAAGACTTGCATCCAAGTGCGATGTGTGTACCTCTAAACACAGGCAGGACACACATGTACACACATGTGCATATGGACACATGGGATCTGAAATCAAGGGAAGTCAATGGAAAGACCAGCACTGACTTTGCCATGCTTTGTCTTAAGATCTACTTCTGTTAAACTGGTTCATTCTCCCTTTTGGTTTTGTGGAGCTGCCAGGCAGGAACCATGTTTGTCTTTGTACAGTGTCTTGCACAACAGGCCTTTTGAATAAGACTTAACTATCTGATTCCTGTATATTAATGTTTGTGATATAAATTTATTACTCACCTAGACAGCCTTTATCTTGTTTCGCCTTGACACAAAAGAACTGCAGAGCTGCCTTAAAGAAAGTCAGTTGAATTCGATTTCTGTAATGCACTCTAATTGTACTGTTTGGCCACACAACCTCAATTTCTGACTGTGATGTCAGATGACACAAATTCTTTCTCTGCCTTCACTATGTCTTTTATTAATGAACATTTAAGGGAATGCATGATAATAAGCTACAAAGTTCAGGTGCTAATATGAGTTTATGTTTTCAAAAAATACCATTAATTTTAGCCCCACCAGGTTTTCTTTGAAACTAAAAATAAAACAGATCCCAGAACATTGACTTGAGCATCATGAAAAAAGGAGAAATTTCAGTGTGAATCCTCTCACAAACCTGAGGGAAACTTAGATATGAACTTTTTCTAGGGAACATCTCTCTGTTAAAAGGGAACCTTTGATAAATATGTAAGAGTGATGTAAGTTGAAACTGGCCCATAAAGAACAGAGGCTGGAGAAACATCTATGAGACATGAGCAGACTAAAGAAGAAAATCAAAACGCAAGAAAGTCAGAAATCGCTTTTTCATTTAGGTTTGTATGTGCCAAGGAGGAATTTTCATCTCAAAGAGAACTTCTGAGGAAAATAGCAAGGTAAGCTCATTCCCTGCTGCCTTCTGTCAGTCTGACAACGGGCTCTTAAAAACAGTTTGAAACTGTAAGATCTTCCAGCCTTAAGATGATACAGCAAGAATGAAATGGAAGGATGGTAGGCAAAAGGGAATGGAGGAAAAAAATCTTGCATAGCATGTGCTGTCAAAAAACAGTGAGTTAAGTGAGTTAACTGGATAAGGTGAAGTTTGATGTGGTTTTGTGACAGAAAATCTGAGATAAAAAGCATAGAGAGCAGAGAAATTATTTTGCTGCCTCCATTATTGCCCATTCCTCCCCTGGCCCCCAAATCTCTTTGTTCCATTTTTCACAACCACAAGCCCTAAATAAACCAGTACCCTCACTAATTACGTATGACAAGGTGCTCTGAGAACTGCTTGGAAGTCAAGTATACTCCATGCTGTCCTAAAAGCTGTGTTCCATGGCCACTCCCTCTCCATAATTATAGGGTGAGGACAGGGGTTACTCTTTAGGGTCTTATTTTTGGTGAACTACACCATTTGTACAATGACATCTTGCAGTCCTCTGTCATCTTCCTTTCCTGGATCCCAAACAGATTTCTAAGCTTTACCAGCAGTGCTGCTTGATAGGAATTCTAAGGAAATTCCTCAAAAGTCGGTAGGTGACATTCCTTGTTACAGAATCACAGAGCTGATATGGTTGGAAGGGACCCCTGGAGACTGTTTTAATCCAGCTCCCTTGCCAATGCAGGGTCACCTGGAGCAGGTGGCACAGGAGCGTGTCCAGGAGGGTTTGGAATGTCTCTGGAGAGGGAAACTCCACATCCTCCCTGGGCAGCTGTTCCAGGGCTCTGCCACCCTCAGTATTAAGAAAATCTTCCTCATGTTGAGGTAGAACTTGTTGTCTTTTAGTTTATGGCCATTGCTACTTGTCCTGTCACTGGGCAGACCAGAGTCTGGTCCCTCCTCTTGGCACCCTTTGAGATATTTATCTACATTCATGAGATCCCCTCTGTCTTCTCTATTTGAAGCACCACATCAGTTTAGAAAACTACAGCACAGACCTTTCTTCTTCAGGCATTGAGGGAGGAGGAAGACTATCTTCTCTGTTCTTCTGATCAACTGCAACTCTAGCCTCGCTTTGCTTAACACACTCTCTGGTGCCTTGTCTTGTCTAGTTTTAAATTATTCATAGAGTAAGACTTGAGCATCAGATAAAAGAGCAGCAATTTCCTGGGACAAAATTTTGGAAATATGTATTTCCAGATTTAACAGCAATTAATAAGAATTAATGACGAATTTATAAACTGATCAATTACTCAATCATATACTTCTTGCTTTACTTAGGAAGCAGTTCCTTGAGGGTTGGTTCTTTTCTCACTGCCAATTGTGTAATTATTGAGCAACTCCAAGTAACCAGAGTCACCCCAGAGTAAAACTGATTTCCGTGAGAGCTGAAGCAAGCGTGGTGGAGCAAACCCTCCAAGAAAAGCAAGCAGCATTCTGGCCTTAGCTAGAATATTTCTGCCCCTTAGCCAAGAGACAGCAAATTCTGGTGCCTTGTAGGTCAGGTTTCCTCTCTCAGAGCAGGATACAGAGGTGCTGACTTGGGTATTTCCTTAGGGTAATGTGTCTATTTAAAGAACATACAGACACTTGCTGATTACCACAAGGGTGGTTATAAACAGACCACAGTCAATTCCCTTTTGCAGAAACACCACAGCCTTGTCCCAAGGGACAGATGCTTGGGTGTCCCTTTTCTGCGGGGTGCTCACAAAACCCAGAGGCAGCTGTTCACACACATCGAGCACCCCTTTCTCTCCCCCACCCCTGGCTGTGAATGGGGGAAACCTTTGCCCGAGGCTCTGACCCCGTGGTGTGGAAAAGCATCTGGATCATTAAGCTTGGCTTTTATAAATCTGTGCTCTGTTTCACAAAGGCTGCTCAGAGAGGTCTGAATGCTCAGACAGGGATGAGAGCTTCAACCCGCAGAGTATCCTTAACAATTCTGTGTGTGTGGTTACTGCTTGGGATTTTTAACTTTTCGATGAAGAATTTTATCATGGGTGTGATGCATCATGTGCAAAGCATTAACTCCTTTCAGCATAGCTGTACATTTTCAAATACAATGGTGCTCTTTACTAAAGCACTTAAAAATAGCATTCTGGTGCAAAAGGTTATCCAGTGCCTTTCTGCTGCAGAGCATGTCAGCAACTCTTTGACAGTTTGCAGTGCATGGCAGCAATTTATTTGTGAAGTTCCTAGAGAGCAGGGCCAAGCTGTGCAGAAGCCTTGATGCATCAAATTCAATGATGTGTATTAAAGATGTAACAGCTGATAAGGCAAACGTATTGGGGAGGTCACAGAGAACATGCTCTCAGTCTGCACAGCCCTCAGAGCTGGGACCTAAGGACAAGCCAACGAGAATCACTGTTGCAAAGCTCACATTGTGTTTTAATGTGGTCAGGGAGGGACTTGACTGGGTGGTGGGAAGAGGAAGGGGCTGGTGTTCATTGCCACGTAACAAGGGACAGTCACCTGGCCACACAGCTCTGCTCTGGGTGACAGCTGCTTCTGACCTGAGGACAGAGCCCTGCTGTATCCTGGTGCAGGATTCTGCTGGTGCCAGCTCCTTAGGGCCTCAAACCACCACTGATGCATTGCTTTCTATAGGTACAGGGTATGAGCTTGTTCCAATACTTTTAGCCTAGCTTAGATTTACACCAGCTGAAAACCTGGCTCCAAGAAGGCTGTGAGGGAATTTCCTTGACTTTTCTCTCCCTTCCCTTTAGAAATAAATGACTGCTGCATGTTTTCCATGTTCCTATAGACTTTCTAAGCAATGATCCAAACACTCCAAAATAAACATGTACATTTCCTTCCTTGGTACTCTATGTCAGGATCTATTTAGCAGCCTCTGCAAGAGCAGGCAGTCGTAAGAATCCCGACATTGGGATTAAACAGAAGTTTCTTTTATTTTTAGAACCATCTCTGTGTGTACGTGTTACACCTCAGCAGTGCTTCCTGCTGTGTTCACATGCCCCATCCCTGGAAGGGCCCAAGGCCAGGCTGGATGGGGCCCTGAGCAACCTGGCATAGTGGAAGGTGTCCCTGCCCATGGCAGAGGGTTGGAACGAGATGAGCCTTAAAATGCCTTCCTACCCAAAGCATTCTGTGATTTTAAGATTCTAGGATGATCCTTTCAGTGTGTCTGGACGCATTTCCTAGGGCTGCATGCTGTTGTGGAATTACTAACCCCCATTAGACACATTTTGCTGTAATTTATTCTAATTCAAGTCTGGAGTAAATGCAGCCACTCCTGGATAATTCTGTGTGTGAACTGCTGAATGTACGGTGGTGTCTCCTAAATGAAGCCGAATGAAAACTGAATCACAGCACAGCAGAGCAGAACCTGCAATCTCAAGCACAGTGACCTTTCCTTAAATGAAATTCCAGCACTGGAGTGAGTGTGTATGTGTGTGTGTGTGTGTGTGAGGAAGCAGGTAACCAAACTGCTGCTGCTGCAGACACACATTGCTTCTTCCTGTGTTTTTTTAGTTACTATTTCTTGTATTGTAATAACAACCAAAAGCCTAAACTAAGATCAAAAAGTTGTTTTGCAGGTTGCTAAAAAAATACGTATTAACATACATGAGTTATTTAGGCTGGCCCCAGGTGTAGAGGGAGGACAGCAGACCAGGATGGTGAGGCAACAGGCAGGAGCAGTGAGGTCCCACTTTGGTTTGCCCATGGCTCTGGCAGCTGTGCCGAGGAAGAGCTTGGTTCTGTGGGACAGAGATGACTGAGCTGGTTGGACTGGTCATACCCAGCAGTACCAACCACTGTCCAGTGCCTCCTTGTGCCAGGGCAGCAACAGGATGGACAGTTCAGCTCAGCCAGGTTTTGTCCTAGTTACATGTCTTTGTCTCCCACTGCAGGGATGGCAGGATCCTCTCTGCCTCTGGCCACACTTTTGAGTTCCAAAACTTCCTTTCAAATATAGCCTTGGGAAGCCCCAAACTGGCTGCAACAGGGTGCACTGGTTTCACTCCACACACACTTCATTCCTGTATGCTGGTGGAGCCTCTGGCCACAGGGGTTGTCCCAGCACCTGAATGTGTTATGTAGCCAAGAGGAATGAGCACAAAAATTCTATGTTTAAGGTTGGCTTTTGGACCAGATGTGTTTTAACAGCACCATGATTGGGAAGGTGGGCTTGCCCCTCTTTCTGTGTACAATGCCACCACTTCCATTTAGTGGCCTTGTCAAGGCACCCTGCCCACACAGATTCTGGCACTGGTGTGCATGAACGCAGAAGTCACAGCAAACAGGGAGTCCAGTCCTGCATTGTTGGGATGGGCCAAAATTACCCATCCCAAAGGGCCATATTGTAGCCTTTGGGACAGCAGTGAATGAGACTCACTGACAGGCCATGAAGGTACTGCAGCAAGAGACCCCCATGGGGCAGCAGCCCATTTTCCATGGGAAAAGCTACACAAGGTGAGCCCAGCATGCTCCTTGCCATCTGCAGTCAGGGCTTCCAGCAGGAATTAGCACAGCCCTGTGCTGACCAGCCTGCTGGTGGCAAACAGCTGCATCCACAGGCTGGCCCTGGTGGAGAAACACGGATTTGCCAACCAGAATTTCCTGTGTGAACCTAGTGATTTCAGTTTGAAGTACTTGTTTGCCTGTCCTTTGCTCCAAAACTGTCAGGCAGTTCCCTGAACTGCAAGCCTGGGTGCCTTGGCTTTTCAGGCTCCAAGCTCTGAGAGGTCTGTGGAGCACTGAGACCCGAGGCTTCCAGCCTTCCCTAAGTTGTCCAGCATCTCCAGAGGCTGAGTTTCCCAGTCTGGTTTGTATTCCCCACACAGCTGATGCCCAAGCACAGCAGTTTGTGAGAAGGGCCACCCTGGGGTTCTGCTTCCAGTTTCCCAGGGGAGATGGGGAAATACATCCTGTCCAAGAAAAACGTGAACTGCTACTGCTGCTGGAAGGCTTTTTTATTTCTTTGAAAAATATTAGCTCTTCATGCCTTGTCCTGAGCTGTAGCAACATGCTTGGCTTAACAGGTCTAGGCAAAATAGGCAAAGGATTGTTGAGGTGGAAAAAGGAACGTCGTTTCCGAAGTGCTGACAAGCATCGTCTCTTTTTTTTTTTTTTTGAAGTAAAAATTCAGCGGTAAAAGACCGCCTTGGAAAGAAAATATTTCTTTTTTTTTGCTTCTTTTATTTTCTTCTCTCTTTATGAACCATTTTAATATTTTTCCATGTGTTTTTGATCATCTAAAGGAGACATATAGTTTTTCCAAACTCCAGAGAGGTAAAACTCTTAGTGAGCTAGAACTCAGCTAGGTCCCAAAGATTTAATAATGCCAAGGGATGCATGCAGAGGCCAGTGATGCTGAAGGGCAGAAAATGCTAATGTGCAAGGCCAGACACAAACAAGTGGCAGAAATGCCCCTCACTGAGGGCAGCATTGAGGTGCTCACTCACTCTAGGCCGTGCCAAAAGGCAAAACCAAACCAGTGTTTTCCTGTGGTGCTGCCCTCAGCCTGCATCAGCTGCACACACGGATTCCTCTGGCCCAGGGTGCTTTGATGCAGAATGGGCTAAGCTGGCACCCAAGGGCTTGTTCAAGGCCTGGCAGCTCTGCCCAAGAGCACACGCCGTGCCAGGGCACCCATCACTGTCCCCAGGCCTCCCCACTGGAAGAAGGAGCGACACAAAGCTCAGGAGGAGACAGCAGGGAGCAGCTGGCCCTGGCATGACACAGAAACCTGGGATGTGGGCAGGTGCTGCTGCAGCCTTCCTGCCCTCCACGCTGGCTCAGCTAGGAGAGACCTACTTACCGAAGTCCTTCCTGGTGCTGGTTTTTGGCAGCTTTTAGGGAGCAGCCCTGTGTCTAAAGCCATCCCCACAGAATGGTCCTCCCTCCCCTGAGAGACCCGCTGGCCCTGCAGGGCTGCACCCTCACGTTTGGGTGCTGAGCTGCTCGTGCCAACAGTAGACAGGAGGCACCGAATCACCTGGTTCAGACACCCCACTGAATTTTCCAAACCTTTCTGGGCCCAGCAGGAATGAAGTCCATTAACTTCAGTGGGCTTTGGATGATTTCCTATATCCACAAAACTTGAAAAATTGTGCTACAAAAGAAATGCCAAAGTTAAATCGGGAAATTTTAACGATTCTCTTTGTATTTTAATTTAGTGGCTGTATGCTGACAATATAATTAGAGAGATGCTATGTTAATTAATGCCAGATGACATTAGTGGGATGGCAAAAGCATCTAGTTTTCTAAAGAACAGTTCACAGTTGAACTGTTCCTTTCTCCCCACCCCATTTTCAGTAGAGAGCTATATTCAAAAAGCCAGAGACAGCTGAATTAAACCAAAAGTCAAACCATTCACAAATACCAGTAAGGCCATGTATCTTAGCACGCTACTTTCAAGCCAGATCTAATGTTATTGAAGAAAAATACATTAGCCATGTCCCTACATGTTAAAAAAAGAAGGGAGGTTTGCAGGACCTCGTGTTATTCTGGGGCTTAAAGTGGGTAGTGGCCAACCAAGCTGCTACTGAAGCCAAAGGAGCAGGACCTAGACTCATGCTTTATATAGCTGAGCATCTGAAATATAATTTTTGGGTTTGGGTTTGTGGATTTCTTGGGGTCCATCAGATAATTTGAAAAAGATTTGTAGTGATGGGTCAAAACATTCACATTCAGCCTGAGCCTATGTATGCTGTGTTCACATTCTGGGTGAGTTTAGCTGTGTTAAACTTCAATTTATACATGTAAAATTACTGGAGCTCCAGACCACCACAGGAAATTTGTTAGGGCATAAAAGTCACCATCCCATGAGAACTATAGCCTTTATTTTAACATAAACTCACATATTCAACATTGCTTATGTAGAGATATTTATCTATGGATGCAAATATTTATATATTTAAGTTCACTGTACGCTGTCCTGTAAATGTCTTGTAGATCCTGTCTTGAGTAGAGTTAGTGAGTTAAAAGTCTTGGGGAATATAATTGTATCCTGCTGTGTCAGCAGGCAAAAAATTGCAGGCACATTTATACTGCTCTAGATAGAACTTAAAATGAAAAATCTTCTGTAGGTGATCTTAACGAGGGAGCAACATAGCAAAGTTGGCAGGGCTCCCTTAAAAGTCTGAATTTTCCTGGGGGGAGAAGAGGCAAAGGTAAAATCTGAAGGTTGGTAGGTCCCAAACGACGTCTGGCTACAGCCAGTGAAGTATCAGAGCGTGTGTGTGTGTGTGTGTGTGTGGCCAGGGCTGAATCTGTGCTGCTGCCTGTCTGACAATGAAGCTGTCACTAACACCTGTACTGGCCAGGGTCCCTTGGCCTATTTTGAAAAAATTCCCTTTACTAATATTCCTAACTCACAGCAAGCACACCTGAAGCTGCACAAACCCCACTTATCTTCCTGTGCTAACACTGCATTGTTTTTGCATCTGCTTTGCACAGAGTTCAATGCCAAGAAAAGCCACGGGAAAATTAACTCTTGCCCCAGCTTGTCTGGCACTCTCTGTTAACAGGGAAAGCTTACAATTTATCCTCAGGCTGGAGCTGAATTTTACATGTCCTGCCCCCCAGCCCACAGCTCCTGACAGGTGGTGAATGCTGATTTATTCTCAAAGTGAAAATGTCACTGAATTTACTGTATAATGTTTAGGATGGGCAAATCTGAGTAGTGTAAATGTGGGATTATACTTGGCCTAGTGCTTGATATCATGAGGGAGGCATCTTGTTGGAGTAAGGAGCTGTGAGTCGTGATTTGTCCTCAATATTCCATATCCATGAAGATCCAGAAGACTGGGACTGGAATATTTTAATGCCATTGTGAAGAAACCTTTGAATTGACAAATATGGTTTAACCTAACAGAAAGTGTTTAGCTGTAGAGCACTGAAGTGATTTGAGGATGTGCATCATATTTGCATGTGTTCGGAATTCTCTGTGCAAATCACACTAAAGAAATTATCTCTAAAATGAAGCTGTTAACTCATAGAAAAGCACTTCCAAAGAAACTATAAGGTTCTGAATCACTTGTGCTGACTTGGACCAGCTTTCATATCAATGCAGTGAATGGGCTGATGTTTAATGGTTTTGATTAGCTCACTTATTTGATCTTATTTTCCAACCACTCTACACACGAGCACATATTTCTAAAATAATAATAAAATGCAAATAAAGCAAACAGCAATTTCATAATAGATATTTATACACGAATTTGTGCACAAAAAAAAAAAAAAAGCTTTGCATTCAGCTTTTTCCTGAATCCTAAGAATTCCTTTTCCCTCCATGCAACATGCAAAATGATTGTTTGCACATTTCATTGAGATCGTATGGAGATAGGTCAGCACAAGCTGTCGTTGGGGCCTGAAGTTTTCATGGAGAAGGTTCTGCCAACAGCAGCTGCTCTCCGGATACTCTTCTGATCCCAGCTGTGGCTGTGTGGGTTCAGGCTTTCCCACATCCCAGGCTTGTGGTTTTACCACCGGGCTACTTGTTCTTTGAAAGCAAGTCTGACTTTTGGGTTTTACATCTGCTCATGTGAGGCAGCCTAATTAATAACTCTGATTTGCGAGATGATCTCGTGTTACACTGTCACATGGAGCTTTGTGAGGGTTTTTTTATTGATGCTGTTGGGAAACAACCTAATAACCTTTAACACAAAAATTACTAGGTTACTAATGCCTAAATCCATGGGAGAGGCAAAATGGGGATCATAGAGACGTGTGTATCCCTGGAAGTGTTCAAGGCCGGTTGGATGTGGCTTTGAGCAACCCGGTCTAGTGGAAGGTGTCCCTGCCCATGGCAGGGGGGTGGAACGAGATGATCTTTAAGGTCTTTTCCAACCCAGGCCATTCTATGATTCTGTATTTCATTTACAGGGAATTACGGCATTGGTCTTTTAATAAGAAATCACAGTTCACTATGCGTCTGTTAACTTGTTGAAAACAACTCAACCCTGTGTTTATTAACTTTTATTCAGAGCTAATAATAAAACCTCACATTTTCTTTTGAAAGCTGACCAACTTTATTTGGTTTATAAGTGCCACAGCCGTTGCACAAGGCCTCTGCTGACATTTCCATGACTGGCTATGGCTAGAATCACTTTTTATGTGTACCCACATAAAAAGGCACTGCCTGTCTGGGCAGCCGACACGTGCCCTCCGGACGAGCCTGTCCTGAGCCTTGAGGTGGCTCTTGTGCCTCTTCCCCTCAGGACTGCTGCCGGCGGTGAGGAAAGGGGGAAACGGCGAGGAAATGCTGGAATTGCACACATTTCCCTTCACCGCCCTTCAGCACGCACTTCCCGGCCGCACTCTTCCCAAACCCGCATCCTCCTGTTCCATGGAACCCCGGGATGGGCCAGGCTG
>VZRZ01003783.1:202974-239174 GCA_013398175.1 Climacteris rufus | reverse complement strand
CCCTGCCCAGCCCAGCCCGGACGCGGCGGGGCGGGGGCTCTGCGGGGCCGAGCCCGCGCCCTGCCGGCACCGGGGGAGACAGCGGCCGTTGTGTAGTTACCGAGAGCGGCGGTCTCCGGTGCGCTGCTGCCGGGCGGGTGCGGACCCCTGGGGGCGGCCGGTACGGGGGCCGCTGCCGCGGAGAAGGAGCGGGACTGGGGGCCGAGTCCGTCGGCGCTGCTGCGGCGCTCGGAACAAAGGGTCCCCCCGGTCCTGGCCGCGGCTGGGCTCGGGCAGCAGTACCGGGAGGGTGGCGTCTCCCGGGACGAGTGGCCTCGCGCGTTCCCGGGAGGCTGGCGGGAGTTTCACCTGTTTGTGTACAGGCTGCTCTGCCTAAGGAGCAGCGATCAGAGCTCGGCTGATCAGCCCGTGCTTTAGTAAACTGAGTAGCTGATGCTCCTCCAAAGGCTTGGCTTTGCCCGTTCCTGTCTGAGCCTTCAGGAGCGATTTGAGGGCGGCGTTTTCACGTCGGCGTTTCCCGATGCCGACAGGAGCGGTGTGGGGGCAGCCGGAGCTGCTCTGCTCTGCTCACAGAGCGGCTGCCGCGCACCGCAGCGCTCGGTTCTGGGCTGAAGAGGATCCCGGGGCTGTGTCCTGGCACAAGGCATCCTCTGGCCAGCGTGTCAGCTGCCCACGTAAGAGAAGCTGCGAGGCACAGTCTGGTGGGTGATGTCTTAGAAAGTGTTCGTTTGAGACAGAGAACGTGAAGAAAAGTTGGGGCTCTTTTCCAGAGATTAGAAACATAGGAAAATCCCAGGAAATCAAACAATGCTTTAGTTTCAGTGAAGGAGTAGAATATCTAATACAATCCCCAGTGATTTGCTTTATAACCTGTGTTCAGGTTTTTCAGAAGATGAGGTTGAATTTGCAGGGAGATGCTTGAATGTAAAAATGGGGCTTGGAAATATATGTTTGTCTCTACTCCCTTGTTTTGTTCATGAAGCATTTCCTTAGATACTCAGATGCTTCTCAGCTCCTTTCTTAAAAACGTTTGGAAGTATCTTCCTTAAACATATATGTTTGAATCTTGATGACTTAAGCTTTTCCTTTTAATCTAGTCCAGGAGTTGGACTTCAGTGATCCTTGTGGGTCCCCTGGAGCTCAGGATTTTCCATGATTAATCCCACGTACATTGATTTAACCTTGCTTTTATTTTTAGGATAAACTGAAAAGCTCAGGACTACCGACCTGCAACAGCCCTGATGCTCTCATCTGGGGTGGAGTCTCTCCTTGATTCTTCTGTGTCTGCTGTGATGGAGGAGTTGTACTCTGGGCTGCCAGAGAGCATCTCCACGGAACTCACGGCAGTACCGGGGCGCAGCCTTGGCTTGGAGGCGCAATCCCACGGGCCAGGGCCCGTGCGAGCACACAGGGACACTCCCTGCACTTCTGGAGTACAAAACTTTGGCCAGAAGACAGAGGATTTGGGTGATATGCTCGAGGTGATTTCTCATGGGCCAGCAGAATCCTTTCCTGAAGAATTATTACAGGCTGGAGACCTTGAAGAAGATGAAAAAACCAAAAAAAGACGCTTTAGGAAACCAGACTGTGCTAGTGATGGATACCAGAAAGATGAAGATGCACAAGATGCTGAGGACCTTCATGCTGAATGTTGTGCTTTAACTCTGGGGAAAAGTTGGTCAAAACAAGTAAGCAAATGCAAAAATGGATCCCTGCATGGTATTTGAATTTAGGGTGAGGGTCACTAGGCAGTGGCCATGGGGTGTTCTGATTCTTTTTTGTGTCGTCTGCTATACAGCCAGAGAATGGCTTGGGTTGGAAGAGGACCTGGAAGATCATCTTGTTCCAACCCCTGCCCTGGCAGGGACACCTTCCACTAGAACAGGTTGTTCATGGCTCATCCAGCCTGGCCTTGGACATGTCCAGGGGGTGGGGGGGTGTGTCAGTATCTGGGTTATTCTGGGTCCAGTGAAAAATCAGACTTGACTTCATTAGACCAGCAGTGTTTTAAAATAGCAAGGTTTTCACTTTCTTAAATACTGTTGGAATGGTGTAAGGCAAGTATGTAACAGAACAAGGAACAAAACTGACTGGTGAATAAAAAGGAGAAGAGAAATAACTAAAATTCTCCTTGCCCAGTATACACCTTCTGTAAGTTCAACATGTTCAACAGGTACTGTCATCCCCAGTACCCACTCAGGGTACTAACCATAAAATAAGTTTTTTCACTCTAGTAATAGAATTATAATGCTACAGGTAGCTCCAGTTTAGCATTTCAGTTTTAAAGCTAAAAATAAAGACTATTTTCTTGAATTAGTGTTTATAATTAGGAGAGAAATCACTGTTTCAAAACAAGAGACTTAGTAATGGCTTTTTTTCCTTCTTCCCTTTAGCAAACAGTGACCATAAAAATGTTATTTCTAGGCAAAGGCTGCTGAAAAATATGCCAGTGTTCTGTTAAAAATTGAAGTGTCACAAAACTATATTTAAGAACTGAGATTTTTAGTGATTTTCTTGATAATTTTCTTTAGTTTGTAAATAGTTTTCACATACACCAAAAGTACATAGAGGAGAAAAAAAGCATTGTGACTGAAAATCTACCAACCAACCTGGATAAGGTGCAGAGGTGTGTGTTTGACACTAATTATTGGCTGCTGCATAATGCTAAAATAATTTATATGTTTAATTCTAAATTTTGGTATCTGTTTGATTTACCTGAAAGTTTGTGAAATAAAAATTAATTAAATTTTTGATAGTCATTCCGTTTTCCAAAAGGAATTTTCCCATATTTCTAAATGCAGGTAGTTTGGTTGTGGGGTCTTGCTTTGTTTTTTTTTTTTTTGCTGGCAGACCTAGCTCATCTGTTCCTGGGTTGTGGTTTTGAGCCAAGGGAAGGAGTGGTAGAAGGCAAGTTCTAATCAAGATAGAAAATGCACACATCTTCCCAGAAGTCAAGTGGTGGTGGTTTGGGGGTGTGAGCTAGACTGGATTACTCTGCTCATTCAAATTTTTTACAGTTTGCATTTTGAGGCATTTACTTGCATTTTAGCTGGCACGTCACAAGCCCTCAGTGCTGCTAAATCCAGATCTCTTGGGGTGCATCCTTGTTTCATGGTGAGATGGTGATGCTTGGAAGGGTCAGAAGGGATGAGAAGTGCTCGTGTGAAGCCCTTGCAGTGCCAGGCTGCCTCTGTCCAAGGCTGCAGAGGTTTCTCAGTGATTTCTCATTCTGAACTAACCCAGCAGGTGCAGTCCCTGAGACAGTGACACATTTCAGAAAATCCAACCATCTCCACTGATATTTCTGTCTTGTTTCAGGAGGACCCTCACTTAAGCCAGCAAGAGGCAAAGTTTGCAAGAACCTGTTGCACTAAAATTGCAGGATCTCTGAGGAGCACAGGTAGATATTTTAGCTGTACACCCCTTTCCAGCCCCTGCTTCTCTGCCAGTTACTTATTGTTGATTTTAAATGGATGATGAGTGATTGTGGGATGGCTTTTTTATTTTGGTTTATGATAGAAACTATTCCCCTGCATAGCCATAAAAATATCAAAACAGTAATAGCAAATCTGTGGAAAAGTATTACTCATTCATTTTTGAATGTTTTAAAAAATAAAATTAGAAGTATAGTATCCAAAGGAAGAGGACAACTAAACTAATTCTTAATTTCATTATGATCCTCCATGATCTTCTAGCTCCAAGTGCTTTGGTCACTTTGCCTGCATCTAGTAATTATTTTCTTTCTCCCTCCCTGCTTTCTTAACCTAAACTTGTACTCAGCTGGTGAAAGCCATCTAGTCTTCATCCTTACTAGAAAATAGGGAAAAGATCTGCAGAAATCTGAGCAAATATGTTTCCTGTAAAGTTTTGAGTATGAAGATATTCTATAGTAACTATTTTTTTTTTTTTTTAGTTAGCACCTTGTTTCTGATTTTACAGAAAGAGTTTATTACTAATCCAGATTGGTTGGGCAGATGAGATATGCCTTGTTTTCCTGTGGATGAGTTGCTGACAGACATGCCTTCAAGGCAGAAGTGCAAATGGCCACTCAATGTACAGCCATATTTCTAGGCTGGAGCAGATCAAGTCCCTGCCTATGTTGAGTTTTGATGTTACAAAGAAGATTTATAATGTTGGCCATGGCTTCCTATGTGTCACGTTATAGGACCTGCATTCACCTAGCTCGATGTTGGAGGAATCTGAAGTACACAGGTCTTGGAATGCCTGCTGCTAGAGGAATGTCTTATTGAAAAGGATTGTGTTTGTTGCCTTAGGTTTGGGGTGGAGTAGTTTGTTTTTTCTTCTAAAGACTTGTAGTAAAATTGTTAGCATCAATTCTCACTTTTAAGAGCATTTGGGTAAGCAACAGTGCACACAGTATTGTGTGCAACACCAAAAGGTACTTAGTAAGTAGAATGCCTTGTAAATTTAGTATATGGTTCTGATTTGCTTTATTTTTGTTTTGTACAGAAGAAAAGCAAGCAAATGTTCAGTTGACAGCTGAAACTCTGCCAAAGCTCGCTGAAGAAGTACAAGGTATGAAGGCTGATGGGACTAGGATATTTAGTAAAGCAGGATACAGGAATGACAGAGTGAGTAAAGGTCTTCCACCTGAGAGCAAAGAATGCTCAGATATAGACACAGTCGTGGCCAGAGCTGGGGTTTCAGAAACCAGCATCTTAGGTTTTTTAGAGCCTTTAAAAATCATGGACATTGGAGCAGCCACAGATCATCCACAAGAAACAAGTGACTATGGTGTGTTGACAGCCCATTCTGCCATGCCTTTGAGAACAGGGGGGAATGGTGTACCTGTTCTGGAGGAAGAAAAGTTCCCCAGACGAAATCCTGTTAATGAATTCAGTACATCATGTGCTAATTGCCAGACTTGTCACCAGGATGAAGAAAACGATGCTCATGACTTCTTTAAAGGTCCTGTACCTAAACAAAATGAACCTCATGGGTTGTCCTCAGTAGAAAGCTATAGAACAGTCTCCACACAAAGCTCTGAAGTTTTATGTCCGGTTCCGAAAAGCATCTGTTCTCTGGATTTTGGAAATATGCCACTAGAAAACAGTAGTGATGCAGTTCATGGAATTATCAATGAAACCCCCCAGAAGTCCCTGCCCCAAAACACTGAACATCACACCTTTTCTGATCATGGAACTGGGTTTGTAGAAAATCAGACCTCCATATCTGTGCCAGTAGAACAGATCTCAGTGGTAATGAACAAAGGATTATCTAGTGCAAAAACTGATCCTAGGGAATTAAGTGCTTGTATAGGTAAATCATACAGCTCTGAATCTGAAGAGGCTGCTGAAGTTCAGAGAAAAAATGTTGTGGGAGATAACATTGAAATTTGTAGCTGGCCTGAAGCTCAAGAGGATGCTAATTCTGAGCATTCTTCAGTTTTTAGTTCTGTTGCTTCATCTCTGGAGGAGTTCTCAAAAGAAAAATTTAAGATAGTCCCATCAGAAGGTGATAAGTTGAAAAAGAACCAGTGTCAATGCTCTGTCAGTGACTTGTGCAAGGATGATACAAAAGAAAATCATTTGTGGGTGGAAACGAGCAACACTGCTTCCCATGAAACTGGGCAGAGAGACATCTGCTTTTATAGTACTGCCAATAAAATTCGTTCTCTCAGTAACCACAGCTGTCCTGATCTTAGTACCAAGCTAAAAAAAGATTCACTCAAGGCACAACTGCTTCAAATGGAACCTGAGAGCAATACAACATCAGAAGAGTTGGTTGGTGGTTTAGTTGGAGCTGCAGATGCTGATAGTAGTGACGGTTTATCCACTGGGAAAGAAACAAATCTGTTTTATACACTAAATGTAACTCTACCTCCTGTTTCAAAAAAATCAAGAGAACCTCTTCATAATGAGTGTCTTCCTTGTACTGCTAATGAAGTTTCATGCAGGGGCAAGGCTTGGGATAATCTGTCTGGAAAAGAATCAGTTGGTGCTTCTGGAACAACAGCAGAACAACGTGCTGAAGCTTTGCTTCATAAAAACAAATTCAAGTGTTCAGTAAGTTCCAGGACTTTTGAGAACCCTGATACAGCAAGCAAAGTATCCCAAAAGAACATAAAATCTTCTGCAGGAAATGTGGAGACAGTGGTCACTGGTTTAGAAAACGAACATTGTGACACGTGGAATTGTAATAACCAGAGTATAAAAAGCCAGTGTACAGCTGCTAATACTTCCTGTATTTTATCAAGGAGTACACATGTAGATGAGGTTTTCCTGAGCAGTTATTCTTTTGATGTTGAAGATAAGATCAAAGAAAATGATAATTTGAAAGGAGAGTCTTCCTCAGGATGTAATAGTAAAGAGGCAGTCGTTGTTCCAGAGGCACACATCCCTTTGACATGTGGATCTCTTCCTTGTCAAGATGACTGTGGCAACAGGACTACAGTCCTGCATGGGACAAATGACATTCCCACAGGAAAAATCATGTTTAGCTCAGCATATACTGCAGAGAAGTCTACTGCTACCTTGGTAAGAGATGAGATTTCAAATAAGAACATGGAGGTTGTGAAACAATTTGATCTTTGTGAAGCAGCGGGTGGCGAAATTGTTTGTGACAGAGATGAGGCAAATGAACACATCAGTACTTGTGCTTCCCAGACAGATGATTCTGATAAAAAACCAACTGTGGATTGTCTGAACACTCCTGAAGGCAATCAGACAAATAAGACTAGTGAGCAGCTATTAGTCAGATATTTGAACAAAAACACCTGCACTCATAATTTTGGATTTTGCAACTCTCTGTTAGGCCCACAGAAGAGAGAACTGGACACACATGAGCAGGAAGAAGGGCCAGCACTCACAGCTGATCTCTCCAAGTGTAGCACTTCAGTTTGTGATACATGTGCAGCACCTGACAACGTGAACATTCCATCACAATGTGCTGGCCAAACAGGAGAGACCCTTTATCCAATGGGAAATTGGTGTCATGCCTGTCAGAGTGAGTCTGATGGCCCAGTGCCAGGCAGTGAGCAGCATTTAGAAAGTTTAACCACCCAAGCAAACACTGGCTTACAAACCATGGGTGGGTCTGTGGAAATACACAAAACTGGCCCTAATCACAGTCAAGAGGTTCTGCTAAGAAGAGGTGGTGGCCTGCCTCTGTTAGAGCATACACATGCAAGAGAAGAGAGGTTTGAAGGAGCTCTGCAAGAGAATGTAGTGGGTCCAGACCTTTTATTTGGTGTGGAAAATGAAGGCTGTTCAGCATACCTGGGCTCCATCAGTGATCTGATTGAAGAGAAGACAATCAGACTACAAGAACATGAGAACAGATGTGAAAGAGACAACAAAGGAACTTGTGGAGAAAACTTTTCTGATGACAAACCACAGTGCTCACAGCATGCTTGTTTTATCAAATGTGCAAGAGAGACAGCAGAGCTGGTGTTTGCAGAAAAGAAAATGCAACAATCCTTGCCAAAGATTAAGTGCTTGGTGGAGAACCAGGAACATACAATTAGTGCCCAATTTTTGCCTATTTCATCAATTCACGGGAGTCTCTCATGCAAGCCAGAAAATATGAATGTGCTTTCAGATACAGAAAACAGAGAAAATCTGAGTATACATCCTGTCTTAAATAACTCCTGCCCACAGTTAACTTCTGAGTCTGGTAAAGACGCCGATGCTCAAAGGGGCCTTGGTCCATCTCATGTTGAAAAGTTTGACATCCAAGATTCTGTTATTGAGACTCAGGTGGATTCAGAAACTGTGTCAGCTCTGAACTCTGACATCTCTCTGCCTGAGAAAGAAAAGCTCTGTGTGTCACCTGAGAATGCACAAAAAGATAACTGTGATTCATCTTCAGCTGAAGTTTTTAGCAAAGATACTTCAATGACAAAAATTCTTTCTGTAACAATTTCTGTTAAGAGAAAATCCAGCAACATTGAGAATCCATCTTCAGGGAATGAATCAGCAACTGGCTCTCTGAATGGTGCCAAAAGCTCAAGACTTTGTGCCCACAGCAAAGCAAGTCTGAAAGGTGAGGGGCTTTGCATGCCAGCTGTGAAAGACATGGATGTGAGCTCACCAAAAAGTCCTGGTGAAGAGAAGTTTAAGAATACAGATAAGCAAGAAAATATAAATGTGCTTTCAGATACAGAAGACAGAGAAAGTCTGAGTATAAATCCTATCTTAAGTAACTCTTGCCCACAGTTAACTTTTGAGCCTGGTAAAGAAACTGTTGCACAAAGGGGTATTTGTCCATCCCATTCTGAAAAGTTTGACATCCAAGAGACTTTTAATAAGACTCAGGTGGATTCAGAAACTGTGTCAGCTCTGAACTCTGACATCTCTCTGCCTGAGAAAGAAAAGCTCTGTGTGTCACCTGAGAATGCACAAAGAGATATTTCATCTTCAGACAAAAAATTTAGCAAAGATCCTTCAATGACAAAAATTCTTTCTGTAACAATTTCTGTTAAGAGAAAATCCAGCAACATTGAGAATCCATCTTCAGGGAATGAATCAGCAACTGGCTCTCTGAATGGTGCCAAAAGCTCAAGACTTTGTGCCCACAGCAAAGCAAGTCTGAAAGGTGAGGGGCTTTGCATGCCAGCTGTGAAAGACATGGATGTGAGCTCACCAAAAAGTCCTGATGAAGAGAAGTTTAAGAATGCCTGTGTAGAAGAGAAGATAGAAAAAGAGGTAGCCCCTAGAAGAAGGTTGCCCAAAGATTGTCTATGGGCCTTGTTAGAAGATTCTAAAGAGTCTGGTAGCACAACAGTCCCCCTCAGTACTGAGAATTATGGAAAGCTTTTGGAAGAAATCCCAAGTTCCAACCTCAATAATCTTTCAAAAGAAAGGAAAAATGATACAAACCTCCCAAGCTTAGCAGGTCCCAGTGTACTTTGGGAAACTGTGCATGATTGTCAGGCTGGAGCTGTATCTGGCACAGAGGCTTCCCCAGAACTGCAGTGTGGTACAACACCCACATTTTCTCCACCCCTGGGCACACTATCAGACGGTTGCAAAGAACCAGCCCCAGACTGTGTGGTTTGCAATGAAGCGTGTGTGCCTTACAAGTTAAATGCACAAAGCAAAGATAACGTAAAGGAGGTAACAGAAGGCCAGGACAAGGGACCAACTGATGCAGTTTGCAAGGAAAATGAGGCTTTAGGTTCAGAGAGACTTGGTCAAATAAAGGAACATCAAGTACTTAAACAAAGGAGTAAGTATGGAGAGATGGAAGTACAGCAGTTGGACAAGGCACAACAAGAACAGAAGTTGGAACATCAGGAGAAAGCAAAAATCATACTGCAGCCAAGTACATTGCACAGTTCTGAACTCTTCTGCAGCTCTTCAGCTGAGTTGGTGACATCTAGAAACACAAAGTTTGGAGGCCCTGTCAGAGGCAGTGAAAGTAAACTATGTAGCACTTTACAAGAAGTTAAAAGGCCAAAGATTACCACAGAAATTGTTAGCTCACAGTTTTTGAAGACTCAGGATTCAGAAATGGAAAACCTGAACCTTAATTTAGGGTATGATGGAATGCCTGGTGCCTTTGGAACTACAAATAAACTAAGAGGAACTACAAATAAAGTAAGAGGACCTCTTCCATTAAAAATACAACCTGGAAGGGCATGCAAAAAAGTTCCCACATTGTATCAGCTAAAAACCATAAGAAAAATAAAAAAAATTAAAAGCTCACCTTTCTCTGAGATTCCCCTGGAAATATTCCCTAAACAGGAAAACACACTTTTGGAATCTTTGTACTTTCCATGTAAACCACCGACGGTGGAAAGGGAAACAGCCATGGGATTTGCTCATATGCCAAGGCAGGGGGCCAAGAGGTGCAGTTTGTTGAACAGCTTGAAACTTAGAAAATGTACCAAAGAACCAGCATTGTTGAGCAAGTTGTCTGCAATGGCCAGCAAGCTCCTGGCCCCTGCCAAAAGTAACTTAGAACCTCTGCCATATTCTTCTGAAATTCTTCCAGTGGGTGACAGGTACAGCCAACGTAGATCTAAAAATCTCTTGGAAGCCTTTTCGTGCATTAACAGGAACGTACACTCACGCTGGGCTGACAGTTGGTGCACCAAGATGTTCAGCTTTCAGCCTTTGGCACTTTATCCTGTAGAAACTACCAAAATACATTTTTCAGACTTAAGCCACAAGCCTCCAACCTCCTTCTTGGACACCCCAGTTTTCCCAGTTTCTTTTCACATAAAATTGGACTCCAGTCCTGTGACAGACCTCAGAGGGATTACATCCCAGCACACTGTGCATCACAGACCAGTCTTCAGAGAAATGCCAGCACCAGCTTCAAAGTGGACTTTGTCTTTTGTCCTGTCTCAGAGCTGTTCAGATACAACAGCTTTCAAGGAAGATTCCAGTCTAAATAATGAGCTTTGTTCCTGTCACTCCACAACAACCCCAAGGACTGCTGCTCTTCATCCTGACCCTGGAAGAAACGCTGTAGCTGGAAGAAGAGGAGGTTGTTCCACGCTTGGCCTTCACACGGTGTTAGCACTTTCTTCCCCTGGATGTTACAGGATTTGGACAAGAAGAAGAAACTTAACCAGTCATATTCCTACCATCCAGAGACTACTTATATCCCAATTCACACAGGGTTTTACAGGGGAGAGGTACCCAAGTTGTGTATCCGATGACCTCGCCTCCTCCTTGCCATACTCACTGGGCAGGGCATTATCCCTGTGGAGCCAGCACGGTCCTTCTGCCCATCCTTCTGAAATCACTCCTCTCCACTCCAGTCACTGCAAGTGGCAGCCAAGTGGGGGCATCGAGAACAGGTAAAACCCATCAACTTATTTCTGAGATTAAATATGTACAGGGTATATACTGCTCCTTTTTGGGAGGGAGAGGGTAATTACAGCTTGCATTGGAGGGTCAGTTTCCCTGTTCCAATCTACACACTCTGCTCCAGGAATGGCTCAACGTGGAAGATTCTTTCTTACAGAACAGTCTGTTAGCTGAATTGAAATATATTTGCCTTCACTTCTTTAATACTGTCCTGTTTTGGCAGAATGGCTAACTCTATTTTCTTCTCCCTTGCAAAATACACACACCATGCATCAGAGTATATAATGCAAAAGGTGAGCTACTTCATTAGGTCTATTCAGAGTGACTGCAGAGGAACTGGATTTCTGAGGTAGGAAAGTTTTTTTCAGAGGTTGGAGCCACAAGTGCCCCTTGGACCCACTGTAAAATGCTCAATATCAGGTTAGGGAGAATTGTAAAGGGTGGGGGGTGGCATTCAGTTACATTTTTAATTGTATTCCATGATCATTCTAAGCCAATTGAAACCTCTTTATGCATGCTATGGCTTTTCATGTGTGTGTCCAATGTGGTGTTGGCACAAGCAAATGTAGCTCCAGTTAACATTGGTAATAAATTTTTCTGTGTGTGTAAACATTGTTATGAGTGGGAAGAGCACTGATATCTACTTTGCATATTTAATATTACTTGCTATCAGCATTTAAGATCATTTTACTCATAAACAGAATGAAGGAAGTTCCTAGCTCTGTTACAGGGTTTTTGCATGCCCTTGAGCAAAGATTTGCCCTTTATCCCTCAGTAGGATAGGGCAGCTCAGTCCCTGATTTCACTGCCTCACAATTCCTGGACAGAGAGCCCATAAGCACTGTAGCAAAGTGCATTTGATTAATTGCTCTGATTAGTGGGGCAGCCTGTAATGAACTGTTGAATTTGGCCTATGTCATAGCTTGACATAAGTGTAACCAAAAATCTTGCCAGGTAACTAATGCTGCACTTTGCTTTGTATAAAAGGAGAACATACCTAAAAGTTTATCACTTGTTAGTATAAATTCTAATGTCTGCCAAAGGTGTGAGTGAGCTTATGAAAGTGCTGCTCCATTCTGGAGTTGTCTGCACTAAAAAAATGAAGTTGAATAATGGCATAGAGACAACTGGCAGCACATTCTGTGGGACTTGCTTCAGTTTTCATTCCATATTCTGGAAGTGACCATACTAGTACAGTACAGTTTGAGCACTGAACTTAAAAATAATACATTGTTCAAAACAAACACCTTTCTTAAACTTAATTGTGTGTATGAGGTGAATTTAGTGCTTTGTATTGCTGAGTCGTGTTCTCCTTGGACTGGGAGATCAGAGATTTTTAGTTTCCCCCATCCTTAATCCTGCAGGCTCCTCAGCAGGTTGGGACAGCACATCCAGTTAGCTCATGTGTAAGAGGATTTCATTCCTGATGTAAAGGGTAATTGGAAAACTGCATGCTTTGCTATGAGTGATCTTCCTCCCAAAGGGAGAATATTCAAATCAAACCTTTTCACTTCAAGTGAAAAATAACCCAGAGTTAAAATAGTCTAAAACTCAGTTGGTTTGTTTCTCTAAAATACCTTACAGCTGTGTGGATGAGGCAGCCTTAATTCTTCTGCCCCACTCAGATTTTCTTTAAAGTGAAGTTATTGCAGCATGCAGTGAGTTGCAAAGACTATTTGCAGAAGTTTAAAGAAGTGCAACAAATAAATTCTATTTCTAAATCAGTTAAGCAAAAATAAATATTAAAGGTTTGGCTATAAAACTACATAAAGAACAAAACCTAACATTTTAAATGTGTAATACCTTTTTAGATTCCATTTTGCTGAAGATTGACAGCCTATTGTCATCAACAAATAATTCTTTTTTTAAAGTTATTAACAGGAACAGTGACAAAAGGATAATTCAGTAAATCTTTCTTAAATCTGTGTGTACTCAAAAAACCCACTTATGAAATAAATGTTTGCTATGGAAATACAAGAGATATGTTTGGTGCAGTATAAAATAATTTTCAGCTTTCAGTATGACAGAAATCTTTGCCTGTTTTTAGTTAAAAATCAGAAAAATCAAGAAGTTCCCTGCAGGCCATTTTCTTCTGGAAAATATTTGTTCTCTTTAAATTATTTCATTCATAATTAATGTTCTTAATAACCAAGAGAACAAGGAACTAAAGTAGTTCTCCTACCTACAAATAATCTTCTGTCACTTCCACAGTCAATAACAAAGCATTCTTTCAGTGAAGTCTTTTTTCTAATTAATGCTTATTTGGATTAAAAAATTCTAAAGTGGTTGTCTTCTCTCCTTGTAATTTCATATTATTATTGCATAAAACAATAAGCTCTGTCTGTAGCACAGAGGGCTCTGCTGCACTATTGATAACACTGCAATAGTGAGTGGAATGTTGAGAGAAACAAAATGTCATGGTTGTGGTGTGAGTGACAAACACAAGAAGTGGGTCTTTCTGACCTCCTTGTACAAAGTTGGAGACTATAGATACTCTAGAGTTGGAGACTGTGCTTCCAGCATGGTTGGTTTTCATTTCCTTTGTGGAATTCCAGTCTGACTGTAACATCTTTGCTTTAGAACAGTGAAGTGCACTTCATTTCTGGTTTGAGAGAACAGCAAGTACAAGATTTGCTGCTTAATGTCATAAAAGCTGTCCCAAGTGATTTTGTGCTCTTAATAGTATAGGCACAAAAGTAAAGCTTAATATCAAAGGCTTAGAGCTGCTGTGCTGACTTTTATGCCATAGAATTGTGGTAATTACCAACCCTTATTGGAAAGGTCTTTGGTTATTCTAGTCACTTAGGAGTATTCAAGGCTGTGGGAGTTGGAGCCAACAGGGAATTAACCTTATGGAAATACTTACTTTCACCTGGTACTGTTGCCATTAGATGCTTTTTTCTTTAGAACCCAAATCCCTCAAGGTTTTTGTTTAATTTTAAAAACTGGGAGGTTTGAATAAGGAATATAGACTTTCATAGAAAGAACTACAACTTTCAGAGTTTAGTAATCGCATAGAAATATTTATGACTTTCAGTATTACTGTCTCACTCTCTTTCTGTACTTTTCATTTCCTTTTCTCATTACTACCATTTTTAAGTGAAAGTAGGGTGGTTTTTCTAACAATGAAATTTAGTGGCCTGAATGGCAGATATGGCTTGCTTTTGTTTCATTTTAGTCTTTCTCATTCCCTATATGAGCATCTTTTGTCTTACAGTCCAGTTTATACTAATAATTTTTTCCTCATCTTTTTATAGTGTAGACCTAATTTCTGTCTGTCTTGTTTTGTTTTGTTTTTTCATTCTTCTTTTGACCCAGCTATGCCATGTTGCCACACTTACCTGTACAGAGGATGGAAGCACTACAGACTGCAGGCCATGAGATA
The DNA here is from genome assembly GCA_013398175.1 of Climacteris rufus. Lineage (NCBI taxonomy): Eukaryota > Metazoa > Chordata > Aves > Passeriformes > Climacteridae > Climacteris > Climacteris rufus. The sequence goes on along the minus strand of VZRZ01003783.1, from coordinate 225,008 downwards.
CGGTGAGTCTCTTGCCCTTAGATATTTATTCTGAGTAGTGGGTTCACAAGTTTTCTCAGAAAGCCATTGCTTATGTAATTGTGGCTTTTAGCTTTTGGCAGTTCACTCCAAGAACAGCTTTCTGATTAAAAAGCTGGTGAAGGAAGCCCACTGGGTGATATAATGGAGAAGAGTGGAGGGGCATTAATGCCAACACCACATAGATCATTGCACAGAACGGCTCTGTTACTTTCAACTGTGTTGTGCCACTTCTTATGAAATGAGTATGTGTAACTATAGCAGTTGGATTCCTTACTTGGATAGAAGTTTGATTCCTTCCTTGGGTATATGTCCTTTCTGCCTGAGCACTGGACATTAGGGGCTGAAACTTCCTTCTATTCTTTTTCAGTGTAGGGATGACAGATATGATATTTTATCTGTAAACAAAAAGTATGATTAATAGTTGTGTCAAAGAAATTTGCTGGCAGAAAAAGAGGATGAATCCCTTTCTAACAGTAATTGATAAATAGAGCTGTTTAGCTATATGAAAAGAGTGGGTTTAAAATGACATGTTCAACTACTCTGTCAGTTTAGTTGGTGTCAGTATCAGTGTGGGCAGCAGGTCTGGGCTGTGTGTATGTACCAGAGGTCATTTACTTGGGCAATTTCTGTGAACTCCATTGGCTTTTTGTGCCCATATTGCAATTTAGGAACATCACCTGAGAGCATGGAATGCTGTTGCATTATCAGTTGGGTATTAATGTACATGTGTTCCCTTGTTTCTCTGTTCCAGTCTGGAAACTTCATTCCCTCTCCCATTCCCAAAGCCCCAGGCACTTGCAGAGTCACTGCCATCTCCCCCCAGGCTTTCAGCACCTGAGCTCCAGGTCCACGCCCTCCATGAAGCAGATGCTTCTGTTCCAGCCTGTCTGAGATCCCAAGATGACACAGAACTGAAAAAAGTGAGTTCATTGTATATTTTAGATCTCTCAGACTCTTGGTTCTCCACAACTTGAAGCTGCTGCTCTGATGACAATTATGCAGATGTTATTATCCAGTGTTAAAGATAAGGACAGAAGACAGGCTCAGGTCCTGATCTGTGCTGCTGTTTGCTTTGATTGAAGCAGAAAGGTGGCAAACCAGAAAGGAATGTTTATTCTATAGATAATGTAAACTCAGCATAAAAGGGAATTCTATTGCCTAGTGTGGTTGTAATTTCCTTCATTTTAACTCTTCCTTGTTTCTTTCTTAAGACTGAGCCAGAAAAGAGGCCAAAGAAAGTCTCTCAGATCCGAATCAGGAAAACTGTTCCTAAGCCAGACCCTAACCTTACTCCAATGGGACTGCCCAAACCAAAAAGGTGAGCAGTGTCTCTGAAAGGGACTCACAGCATATCAGCATAGTCATTTCAATAAATGTTTCTCTTACCACCACTATTTCATACAGCCCCAGCTGAGTGGCATCTGATGTTTACCTCATTTATAAGAAATGATTGACACAGCTCTATCAACTGGAGCAAAACTGCTGACTGGAGATTAGGCAAAATGTGAAAAACTAAACTGCAATGGAATGATTTTTCTAAAGAAGAAAGAAGTTTGTATTGATTAACATAGAGTGAAAATCAGTCATCCTGCAGTGCACAGTGAGATTAAGTGATCTGTTAGGAAGCTCTGTTGATGCAAATTATGTTGGAGTTCTTTACAGTTCTTTGTTTGGGGTAAATGATCTTAGGGAAGCATTGGTTCAGTGAAAGTGTGGGTAATCACAGTGGTGATGAAGTTTTCCAATCAATCATCGAGTATTTTGTTCACTTCTGTCTTAAACACAATTATCACCTTTGACAAAGGAATGCATTTCTTCAGAGTTCAGCTTGGTAATTGTCCATAACTAAAATCAGTCTCAAGAGATGAAGTGATAATCTGTTAATCTGTAAGACTTTTCTTAGCTTTCACAAAAAAAAGTGACCTGTGCAGGGATTTCCCCTTCTTTTGAGCATCTTTATTTCAAAGCATCACAGAATGCTAGAAGGAATATTGACCTCTGCAGAAAGGGCAAGTCTTTTAAAACACTGTATGAAATTATGTACTTAATGAGCTCATTTTTCATTCTTCCTTGTCCCCAATTAGTTACAGCATTATTAGTTAGCATTTAGGCATAGAATGCAAACCATACTTGTTTCTTGTAAATCTGCTTGCTGTGAAGAGAGGTGGTTTTGGAATTCTTCTTCCTTGATTGACTTGTCATTACTTTTTCAGGCTTAAGAAGAAAGAATTTAGTTTAGAAGAAATTTACACAAACAAGAACTATAAGTCCCCTCCTCCAGCCAGGTTGGTTCTGCTTCCTAATAAGGAGACTTAAGATAAATGTAAATTAATTTGGGGGAGAGAGAAAGGAGAAAGGTGTGTGAAAGCTAAGAGGGAGATACATTTTTTAAATTGCTCTAGTTTAAACTGGTAAAGTTAATTCTAAAATATTATCTTTTACTATTTGGTTGGAAGGCAGTGAAATGGAATAAGAACTAAGAATTTGCAGCTGTTTAAGTATGGATTTGTATATTTTTTCATCCACCCATTCATTCCAGTCTCCATCAAAGTACAGTAGTTTTTCAAAATTCAAAGGGATTTACATGTTCTTGAAAATACTAACAATAACTGCCTGTCATCAAATGCTCAAAGCTATTGATTTTGTAAAATCAAGATTCTATAACTGTGCTTTTGAACTGAAATACAAAGAGATTGTGCCCTAATGTCTGTGCAGCAGTAATGTGCAGTTTTAGCAGTGTAAGCTGTAGATAACATTACAAGAGGTGTGGAGGGGCTATAAAAATGTAAAAGTTAGAAGAGTGTTTACTTGGGTTATGAAATGCCCCAGTCTCCAGGTCCATGTGAGATGTCTGCTGGCTGCTTGAGTATTGATGAGTTCTGTTCTTGCTTTTACCAGGAGCTTGGAAACAATCTTTGAGGAGCCCAAGGAGAAAAATGGACACTTGATCTCTGTCAGCCAGCAAAAGAGAAAGCGCATTCTGGAGTTCCAGGACTTCACTCTGCCCAGGAAAAGGAAGACTCGAGGCAAAATCAAAGCAGTGGGAAGTTTCACCAGGGCAAAAAGAGCTGCACTGCAGAGTGCAGAGTTAGATGTTCTTCTGAGTCAGAAGCTAATGGACCTTGAAGCCTTTTTTGCAGAGGAGGTTGAGCAGGAGCAGGCCTCCGGCATCTGAGGGAGCCACTTAGCTGGAAATGGTCCAGTCAGCTTCTTTAGTATTTTCCTCTTGGAAGAAATCTACTGACTTCTTCATACCTTACTCTACCACTCCCTTCTAACATCTGATAATCAGTTTTTGGCTGTGACCCTCATTAAGGTGCTATTTTATTTTTTATTTTTTTTAATGCTATTGGAGGGATTCTTTTAAGTCCCTGTTTGAGTGTAACACAGCCACATGAAATTTACCCTTCCTTCCTCAACCTCTGGAAAGTACTGCTTATATTTAAGGAATTATGTTTAAATACCTGTTGGGGGTAGAGTAGGAGTGTAAAGGAGGAAGTAGTGCACCTTCAGTGATGCTAGAACTTTGTACTCCAGATCATTTGCACATTTGAGTCTGCTGTTGTTACTGTAATGGCTATTTTTAACAAGCTGATAAAAGAGATACAGTGTTTGATAAAGAAACACGTTCTTGATAAACCACTAACCTTTTAATAATTAAAAGTAGCTGTCTAGGTTTGTGTTCAATTGTTTCTTCCTTCTGTTAACTCAGAAGGTTCCTTCTAAGTTTCTTTACCCTTCCTGGCTCCAGGCAGCAGAATCCCCACATAACTAGACTTTAAATAACTTGCACTTTGTATATGTTTCTTTTATCATGATTCAACTCAAGAAAGGTAATGTTTCAAGGAAAAATGGTGCCCAGTACTATTTTTTCCCAAACAGCAGATTTTTTTACTTACTTGGCTGATGCCAGCCTGTTCTCCAGAGGAATTGCTCCATGAGGATGTTCAGCTGCAGGATACATAAGCAGATTTATTGAACTGAGCTGAGCTGAGCTGCTGCATGCAGGGAACACCAGCAAAATCTCTGAGATTTGTTTTAAAGTTATTTTAATTCCATGAATATGAACTTCATTTTAATGTCAACAAGAAAACAATTTTTTTCCATCTCGAGTGGATTTTTACCGTTTTAGATTTTTAATTCCTGTAGCTTATAAGTAAAATATTGTCTGTACAGCACTGTTGTACATAATAGCCAGTGTTGTACAAAGAGCCTCCAAAAATGTGGATTTTTTGTCATTATGCAAGGCCATATGTAATTATCTGATGCAGCACTGGGCAGTTTCTCAGCTCTACCTTTTGAAGGAAGAGAGCTCCCTTTTGGTATAACTTCTGTTAAACTTACTTGAAGCATAATTCCAATGCTAGCTGCAGTTCAGGTAATTTCTGTCCCTTAGTGCCTAGAGAAGTTATTCAGGCAAAGCTGTCGTTGCTGGGATGCTCAAATTTAATTAGTCTGTTCTTTCTTTCACTTGAACTTGCACTTTTTTATATACCTACCCATATAATAGAGTTTCTATTTACCTTCAAAGTGAGCAAATATTTAGTGGGTGGGTATTTTTTATCAAGTCCCAATAAATGCAGGCCTGAAAATACCATCATTATCTTCTGTTGCTCTACTACTTCTGTTACTGACCAAACAGAGAACTAAAAATTAACAAGCAATCTGTTGAATTTCAGAGCTTTGAAAGTAGAGAAATGGAAGAGGATTATTACACTGTGTGTGCCTGAGTCTTGGAAGAAATCTAATCTGAGTTTGTTTTGCTCCCAGCTTATGTGCTGGGATTCTAAAAGTTTACATTCTTGTTTTGAAGGCTAATTATCTTTAATCAGGAAGACTGAAGAAAAGAGAGGAGTGCACACTTAGAGTAGTAGTGTTTGGAGTTTGAGGGTAAAATAACAAGGCAGGCAAGCTTTGAACATATTGACATACTATTTTTCTGGTTAACCTACTAGGCTGCTGTAGAACATTCTAATTGAACCTCTTTATTTTTGTAAAAAGAAATCCCTAAAAAACAAAGGTCAATTGCCTCCTAAAAAACGTTTGAAAGTTTCCCTATACTGATTTATTAGCCCAATTATTGACTAGTTGAAAGTGGTAGCAAGAGTGAGAGATATATTTTTATGAATTTATGCTATAGAATGGGATTGTTAGAGAGCATTCATTCACCTTCTACTAATATGGAAGGCTTCCAGTGCTGTGACACAATTAAGCTGTGACCTTACTGGGGCTTTCAATGAAATAAAGACAGGGGTAGGGGGGAGAAACATGGGTCCAGGAAAAGTTCAGACCTCTAATGTGCTTCAAAACGTGGAATGTGTAGAGTTTTTTCCTTTGGGTTATGTTGGGTTTTGTTTGTTTGTTTTGTTTTGTGTAGGGTGGGGTTTTTTATCTGTTTCCCTACTCTCTCATTTCTGATTGCTTTGAAATAACATTTCTTAACTTGCTTTCTACAAGCTACAGCAGAGAGAGCAGAGCAAACACTCAATTCTCTTTGGTTTACAGTAATTGGAGGAGATACAAAATGGTGTTGCAGTTGCCTAGCTTGTCCCAGACGTTCATTTGTGGCAACCCAAATATACAGCATTATTCTCTTTTGGTTTAGTGTTTGTATGATGATGTAAGCTAGTGGGCACCAAGCATCTCTTCCCCCCTCCAGCATACAGGTGTCAGTCCTGCTTGTGCACTTTTTTTCCCTTCCCACCCGTGTTCCTGTTTACAGCACTCTTGGAACAGCCGTGTTCCTTGTGGCTGCTGCTTGTGCACTGGGAGTGGTGACTGTGCAAAAGCTGGGCATTTGCCATTCTGAGCTGCTTCTGTCACAGATAATTGAAAGAAAAAAGTATAGAGGATTCATCTTTGGAGGTCTTGCATACACCCCTAGTGGAAGGATGTGTACATTTGCCTTTTCATCAAGTGAACCCACTCCAGTAAGGATTTTTTTCTGTATCATCATGAAAAGGCATTGTACATCTTGCTGACAGAATGATGATAGAACAGCTTGAGGATTACAAAGCTTTTGACATGTCCTGTCTCTTAGCAGTAAGTTATGCAGAGCCAGGCAGCTCTTTGCTAAATTTGCTGTTTATCAGAGCTAGAAGATCGCTTTCCAAAAAAAGAAAAGTAAGAAAAAAATATGTTATTTTCACCATGCTATGACTGGAGCAGTTAAGGCTCTGTAATGTATGGTACAGCATTTGCCTGGCTGGCTTGTGGCTGCATCCGTTTGAGTTCTGATGCTTGCTGGATATGATTTCCTGCAAGCAGTTCTCATTCATTGTATTTTATTTCAGGTGGGCCTTTGGTATATTATGTTCCAGGTGCTTTTCTAGAATATGGATGGTAACTGTGGATTAAAAGTCTGTATAATGCTATCAAGTTAACAAATAGCTCAATGAGAATTTGTACACTTGTGCCATTAGCCTCCATCATGCTCTTGGCATTTCGTTTCTGTTTAATATTGTGTGAATCTAAAATTTTACTGTTTCTTTTGTGTGTGTTTTTAATTTATGAAAATAAATTTTTCTGAGAACCTTCCAGCTTTTTAAGGCCTTTAGGCTTGCATGGGCAAATATGCATGCTAGTATGTCTGACATACATGGCGAGAGGTCAGATCTGCAGAGATGAACACTGTTCAGTAACAGGGGGTGCTGTTGTTGAGGCAGAGAGCAGTTCTGCTGTGCCTTCATCCCCACCTGGGGGATTTGCAGCATCATCTCAGCTTCTATTCCCAGCACTGAGGCAGCATCCATCTCTTCAGATAGCAGAGCAGTCAGAGCCAGAAAGCACAGACAGCTCCTGCTTGGCTCAGAGCTGGGGTTCAAGGCTGAACCTGGCCAGTGGTTCAGGTACCAGAGGCTGTGCAAGGCACCACACTGATGTTTATGAATCAAAGCTGCAGCACAGGATCATCAACAAGGCCCAGTAAGCATTTGTAATGTCTGTGTCAGAAAACAACATCCCTGCCCTCCCACCAATGAAATCTTGTGTATAACCCAGATTTTCAGCTGATCACTGATCAGCTGCACTCTGCTCTTGGCAAAGCTAAGCTGCCAGATGAATTTCTTCACCTGCTCTCAGAACTCCCTTCTCTGAGTGCAGTGTTACACGGGCCCCACAGATGGCAGGGGAGCTCCAGGAAAGAAAGGCAGGATCACCTCAGAGGCCTAAGCAAGAATCCTGCACTGTCCCTGCTGCTTCAGGGCTGCAGCTTGCAGGCTGCAACACTGTATAGGAGGATTTGGCTCTGTCATCATCCTGGGACTTCCTTTATTCCCATATTGCTGTTGGGTTTGTCTGGAAGGTGAAGCAGTTTGGATTTGCATCCTCTCTGCTGTTTAATTAGTCAGTGTCAAACACTGGGACAAAGGAGATGGAGAACAGTCCCAGCTCAGATGCCCTTGCTGCTGGTCAGAGTGCAAAGTTGTTCTTTCCCAGGAAGTGGAAAGGGGGAGGAGAGGTGTGACTGAGTCACACACCAGGAAAGGCAAGCCAGGCATGCAATAGACTGTTTAAAACCAGAGAGTTGAAGCAGCATATTTTACAACCAAGTACTGCTGCCTCACTGCTGATTTTGGTGAAAGGCTGTGGTTTTTTGCTCTATATGGCAGAGATAATGGTTTTATTGCAAGTGTCCTCTCTTCACTATTTGCATCTCATTTATTGCTAGCTGAGATTTACACAACTGCAAGATACATAGCAAGGTCTGGAAAGTTTTGAGTGAAGCATTTTAAAATTATTTTTGTTAATTAAAAATCTTAACCTTGCCTGGTTCAGGATGCCTGGGAGCAGTCAGTGATAACATTTTAACAAACTGAAATGAGGCCTGCCCAAGCTGAGCTATCCACTCTAAATCTTCATTCATTAGCAGACAAAATGAATCCATGATAGAGGTGATGAACGGATGATTTCTGTTCAAAAGGCTTCATGTCACATTCAGGCAGCTTCTGCTTGTAAAACTTCTGCTGTTTAATTGATAGATAATGTTTTGACATTTCATAAGATCTTAAATTCAAAGTGTCAAAGTATTATAAAGTAATGGTTGGAGGAATATCCATTCCTTTTCTTCACCTTAAGGCTGCAAGCATCCAGTACTGCTGGCTCTTAAATAACTCAATACATTTATTTGTGAGAAAAAAATGTTTTGATTTACTAGTAAAAAGCCTTGGTTAAAAAAGCAAATACATATGTGCATTCAGCAGGGACTATGGAGCTTCAACCAAAAATCACAGATACAGGAAGACAATGCTGCAACTACCAAAATGTCACTTAATTGGCTTGTTTGGGGCTTTTTGCATGAAAACTGTTTATAAGACAAGCAAGGCAAAATGCTGCCAACTAACCTGTGCCACTCCTGACAGTCTGTATTTTAGTCCATGGTATTGGCCCTGCTATTGCCACAAAAATGCTGATCCTAGTTCTGTGCTGTTGGTTGTGCTGTTCCCCGTGCTGCCGTGCTCCAAAGAAGAAAGGGGTGATATATGAGTAGTATTACATTATCATAAACATAAAATCTGCTCCAAGAAAACAACAACCAAAAAAAGGATATTTGCATACATTTCTAGAGAGGACTGTTTCCTTGCTGATGGCTTGGGATAGGTTGGACTTGTTTTCAACAGCGGTGGTGATGGATGTGCCCTGCAAAGGCTCTGTGTGAGCTGTCACTTGGATGAGGATGCACAGATATCCTGTCTGCAGAAATCCAAGATGCCTACAAACCAGTAAGAAAGTACACACTTAGAGATGCTATCAGCTTTAGAAGTAATACATTCTCCAGATGCTACTCATTAAAACAGCAGAATAGAGGTAAAACTCCCCTTTAAAATTGCAGTTTACAACTTAGTCTCACAGAAGTGTAACTTCTTGTGCAATCTTCATTTACTTCAATACAGATTTTCAGATCCCAAAAGAGCCTGGGCCTGGCTCATAAGGCAGTGCCAGTTTTGCTGACAGCTAAACAACACACTTCCTATGATTTTCAGTGGAAAATAATGAAAAAGTCACCTTAAAAGATGAGTTTATAATAATTTTGATCTCGAGTTCTCTAGAATTTTTAAAAGTCAGTCTTTTTTAAAAAGAAATTATTTAACTTATTTTGACGTTAATTCAAGACTTAAATAAAACATTTCTTATCTTTTTCCCAAGTTTGGCATATACAGGTGAACATTATATTCCCTTTCCCAGAACTATCTTTGGAATTGAAGGGAAAAGTTCAGAGTGTGAGTAGAACAGTCCTATTTCAATAAGTTCATATTTGCTCTAAAAGGTATTGGTTATTCTGTTCCTGCAGAGCTCCACTTTCAGAGCTTTGGGATAGGAGCTGTAACGGGCTCTAATGGAGCTGCAAACACAGAACTCCTTAGAAATTTATTACTAACACAATTATGGGGAACACACTTCTCCATGCAGGCCAAACAAAAGGGCAATAGCTGTGCACAGAAGGCTGCCTGCTGCATTTCTCTCTAACTCAGAATGAAGAACTTGACTTTACCTGCAGGGGTGCAATTAAACACTGATTCTGCCAACTGAACAAAAGACACTCCAAGGATTTCCTGATAGCTCAGGTGACTTGCATGAACAAGGTACTGAGTAGCATCTTTGAAAAGCAGATCACTTTCACCGTACTTCCATGACTGAAAGAGTTGGAATTCAGAATCCAATTTGCTTCCCAGAGATTCCTGAACAGAAAAGAAATAAAAGTTTCACAGCTTGGATCATTAATAGCAAGGTTAAGCTAGTGACCCTCAATTTTATAGCAAAATCTAGCAGAAAAAATGTTCCACTTTTACCTAGCACTGACATTTGCACAAAAAGATGGAGTTTTGCAGTGCCTTAGTTCTCAGCAACAGTATGGCACTGCAGAATGGGAACTGGTGCCAAAATACCCCTTTAGAGAATCCAAATAATTATGTTCTCAATAACTTCTGCACATTTTTAGTTCTTTAGTATTGGATCTGCAGGTACTTTATGTGTGTAGTATATAAAGCTTTTAATCTCGAAAGGGTTTTCAGCAGCTGTACATCACAAATGATAACATGCCAAGCTTTTCCCTGTTACCTGTCCTACCTGGGATTTCATGAGGAAGTCAGAGATTTTAGTGACAGTGACAGGTCGAGTCATGACAGTGCTGGGGGGAATGGGGCCAAGGTTGCAGGCTGCCCACTCTGTGACTGCAGCGCGCCTTCCGTCCGCACACAGCAGCTCAAAGTCAGGAGGGGTAAAACCTTTTGCCCAACCAGAGCTGTCCAGATCTGAAAAAAAGATGAAGTGAAAGGAAATTCTTTGGAAAAATTAAAGCAAAGAGTGGGTGAATCTCATGCAAAATGTTAAAAATTGAGAGGAAGTTTAGGTACTGTGTTCAAAACAAATGCAGTGTGCTGTGTGGTGGTTTCTTAGGAAAGCATAAGGAGCAGAGTAGAGTTTTCATTGAGGAAACAGGTCAGAGAACTTCAGCTGCACCTATCAACTAAAACTAGAGTAATATCAAGGCATATGAACAGCACATCATCTCTCATCTTCATCTGTAACCAGATGCCTTTCTGCACACAAAGCAATTCAGCCTGCCTCTCCTTTGCTTCCCCAAATGCTCATTGCTCTACAAATTCCTGTGAGGCCCTTATACCTCCATGTGATTTTAGGGTCTCTTTTGTTACTGAAATTGTCTAAAATAGAATTTCAGTGTGTTTTAACGGGGGTTCCTTTTCTCCTTGACTCTATGAAAAGCATATTTTGGCTTGCTTTTTAAAGCTTTGAGCTTTCCAAAAATATAGTGCAGTCTCCAAAGATGATTTTCCCAACACACATCTTTGCACTCAGTGACTCTTCCTCTTTCCTCTCTTACAGTATCTGAATGTTGAGCTTTACTGGAACACCTACATGCAGAGAGCTTCTTGCAATTTTCCATTTACAAACACAATTTCATGGACCTAGATTAAACCTGTAAAGGCTGATCCTCATGGGTGATGGTTGCTTTGTGGGAAGTAATTGAGACTAATGAACATTCTCAAAGGGAAAGAGAAAATCTCACCCTCTATGTTCTGGAGCAGGTTATAGTGTTCCAGGAAAGCTACATCTCCAAAGCTTCTTCCACTGGGATTGCCAACTAGGCATCTAGTGCAAGGAAAAAACAAGAAGTGATCAAAGACAGCACTACATGGTGACTGACACTTGGACAGTCATCTGAAACTAAAATAGGAGTAGCTGGAAGTATCCTTCCCATCTGTAATCACTTGGTTGTTACACTGAACACCTCAGTGACCTCAGTACAGAGATTTGCTAAAACAATCCTTTTCATCCCTTACAGCAGCTCCCAAGTCAAAGCTGTGGCACAATTTGCACCTTCACCCATGCCTAGGCAGGAGAGAGAATGGAATTCAACTAAATGCATTATATATATTTCATAAGAGTGCTTTCACCTTTAACAGTCTTCTCTGCCTCTGTCTTCTATTTATTTCTTTTATATCTCCACTCTAATTATCTCCTGTATGCTACACTGCTTCTTACCACATCACCTCTGATCTTCTATCTATCTTTCATCCCTTCCCTATAATGAGTCAGTACCAATGCTCTAAGCCTTTCATGTTTGGAAGCATTACCTTGCTCTGGAAATGGTTTCATGACTATTTTAAATCATCAGTCAGCTGAACATCCCATAACAACTGCAACCAAAACAAAATGAACTCTAGCGAAAGTTTATACAGCCAGATGCTTAACAAAAAGGAAAAAAAATAAACCCTTCAAAAAAAAAATCAGCAAAATAATGTGCAAATTCTGGCTACTGCTCTGCACTCCTGACTCTCACAAGCTCACCTGAGTGCTCCCATGTTGCCATAGTAACGCTCATTGTGACTTGCAGCACATCTGCTGGACACACGAGCTCCTTCCACCTCTCCGTCTCCGATGCACACCTTGCACAGGTTTCCGTCTGCTCCTGGCATGCAGCCCTTCCAAAAGTAACTCTGGTAAGCTGAGCAAAGAAAACTGAGGTGAGGTTAAGGCAAGGTGTTCCAAAGCCTCTTCACATATAGGAAAAGACAGGAATGGAATCCATCCTAACAGCTAGCAAGAAGAGGGCTAAACAGTGTGACACATAGATAAGAGAAAAAGCTGCTTCAACACCCTCTGAGACTGCAGTCATCACTTGCTGGTCAAATCCTCATGGCCCCATCTCAATTTTACTCTCAAACACAGAGCTTCAGATTTTCATGGTCTAATTAACAGATAAGCCAGGACAGCCCTTACCAGAGCCAATATCACAGTTCCTGGTACCGTTCTCCTGAGCTCCCACCGTGTGCCTGGACAGGAGCAACCACCCTGCAGGACTATACAGGTGACTGTGGCAGGATCGCCTTCCCCTGAGGTTATGGATGTGAATCTGCTTGGCACTTTTCTTAGCCAGGGCAACAGCATAAACAGGTGGTAGTGCTGTAAAACAATGACAACAACCTGTTATACCAAGTCAATTCAGGATTCCAGACACGTACACCCCCCTCTTCCCTCCCTCATATTGTCACAGTAAGTTCAGTAACAGTACAGGACCTGCATTCTTTGCTTAGCCACAAAGCTCTTGTCCTTGCACAGAAAATTCCAAACCAACATGCAAATACATTCCTACATAAACCCTAGAGCAGTCTCAGGACAATCTAGACCTCAAAGCTTCTGTTACCTTTGTGCTTAAGATGAATTAGTTTCCCTGGTTTCTCCATGGTCTCAGCTACTGGGGCACAATCTCCCCCTGGAGGAAGAGACAAACATTAAGTGTCTTGCCACTGCTGTCAATCCTTTTACATGGCAGCACTCCTTCAAAACCTTGTGATCCTCTTCAGCCATGTCAGCATCTCTATCCCTTTTACAGAAGGGATATAATAAACAGACCAAATGCTAGACCCAGTTAGTGCAAGAGCTGGGAAGAGTAGTTGGACATATATATTGACTCCTACTTCCATCACAAAACATCACAAAGTGTGGAAATCTAACTATATTCTTAATGGTACGTTTTTGATTCCCTCTCTTCTTGATAAGGTCCCATGAGAACTTACCATAGCATTCAGCAGCTACAGGCACCAGTCCACACCTCCCTGCAATGTAGACGTGTGTGGCGTCCAGGGTGACTGCATCAGCCTCACTACTCTGCCAGCAGCATGAGAGAAAATAGCAAAACCAGGATTTGCATGAATTGTGTGTCCAAGCAGCTGTACTTCTCCACTGGCTGGAAATTCCCCTGCCTAAATTCCCTCTCATTCCCACTCATTCCTCAAGCTGGTTTTCCTCTCTTTAGTTCAGACAAGGTCACACACACCCTCTGCAGTCTTATACCCTGACCAGGAGTCCCCTACCTTGATCATTTCGATGCATTTGCTCATGGAAGTTGCTTGGACACAGACTAATGGGTCGGATTTGATGCTCAGTGCCCACTCCTCACACTTGCGGAGCTCGGCATCGCTGATGCAGCACCAGCGCACAACGCTGTTGTCCAGAGAGCTCCCTGAAGTGCAAGGAAGGAGCACAGTGAGACCATGTAACCAGTGCACCAATCTGTCACTTCTCAAGGGGATGTTCAGGTCTAGGCATGTGTGCTTGGCAGGGAGGAATAACCTGAAAGAAGAACTTTTTCTTCCCTTTTCTTAGCTACAGTCCTCTGGAAAGGTTCTCACCTTCATGGCCTAGTCCCTTAAGGAGAGCTACATAATCCAAACCAAGGACATAGGCAATCTCCAGCTGCTCCTCAAGAAGCTGCAGGTGCTGAGTGGCATCTTGGAACAGCAGGTTCTTCCCCCCAAAGGGTGCTGAACTGAAGAGTTCAAATCTGGCTCTTTCCTTTCCTTTTCGTCCAAAGAGGCGCTAGGACAAGAACAACACTTTTAATTGCAACAAATCTGCTCATTCTTCCAGTAACAGGCAGCCTCAGACTTCCCTCCCTTCATATCAGTGGTGTGTAACATGCACTGGGGGTTCCATCACACTGGAACAAAGCCCCCAGGTACTGCAGTGAGCAGATGGTTCCAGTCCTAAAAGCATTATATGGTGCACTTTTTCGAAGATTTTTTTTCCTATTTTAGTTATTCCAATTTATTGGGTTGTGGTCAATGTCTCCCACTCTGGAAAGACAACTGAGGAAGTAAAGCTGAGTGAGAAACATTTGTGCAGTAAAGGGGTGCAAGATATCTTGTATTTCACGATGGGGAAGTACCACATGCAAAGCAGCTCTGTTCAGCCTGATGGTACTGGGAGAGAAGAAAGCACTGGGAAGTGTAGTAGGGACACTGCTGCACAGCCATCTGCACTGGAGGAACATGGCTGAGATGTGTTAATAAGTGCAGTGACAAGGGTTTATGAAGATCTCTCAATAAAGGAAAGATTTTGTACAACTGCTGTTCTACCAGGGTCGCGTGACAGCACAACCCGGCCCACTGGGTTGAATTTTTCACTGTCTACTGAACTATTTTAAGGGCTGAGTGGCTTCATAAATGCCTTAAATTTTCATTTAAATATGCATTCCAGGTTCAGCTTCAGAGTCCTGGATGTCAAGATATCAGATACTATGTGTAAGTTGAGAAAAAGAGAGGAAGAAAGGTGAGCCCTGCCTGAACCTAAGTGTCTCCCTCAGCTCCATAAAAATTCACTTAAGTTCCAGAGAAGGATGAGCATCATTAGTCATTTGCCAGTTTGTATGTTATGGCATCTTCCCTTTCTTTACTGATTTACTTCCAGTCTCCTACAGAAGATCTCTTTAGAAAAAAGTCAAACCTTGCAGAAGCCAATGCAAGATCCTTCCCCAGAACAAACAAATTTTTAGCGCTTTCTTCATACTAACCATTAATTTCTAAAGAAAAAAGGCAAACTGGGTGCTAACCACCTCACAAAGATGGAAGAAAAACCTGTGTCTGGAGATATAACAGCTTATAATATTCACTCACTTGGATCATGCTGAGAAATTTGTTGGTGATCTTCTGGAAGTTGTTGCGGGTGACAACGCCACGGCCAGGCCCCTTGCCCAGGTTACAGGTGCTGTATTCGGTCAGCTCGGCTGTGGATCCATCGGGACACAAGAGTTCATATTCCTCTTGTTCTGACTCTGAAACAGGAAGACACTTGTGAATCTGTGAGGGGAGCCACGAGTCGGCAGCAGGCACAGAAATGGAATGAAAAACGTTTTTCAGGGGAGGTTGCTGAAGGTTTTGCAGGCAGCACAGTGTACCAAGCAACTTGGGAAAGCTGTCTTTGGTAAATACTTCTCTTAACAAAGGGACCTCAGCCAGAGCTGCTCCAAAATACTCTGTAAGCTGTGCTCCTGTAAATACATCTATTTAAAAATACTTACCTGCAAATACTACTGCTAACCACCTTCAGTACAGAGCTCAGCTGAGTTTAAAAATATGAGGCAGGTATACAGGAACTTTACAGTTATGCATCTCAATACACTGAATTTTAAAAGGAATCTTATAACTCAGGCAAAGCAAAAACTGACAGCTGTATTAGAGACTTGGATCTAATGAAATCTCCCATATAAAAATATCTGTCTGCTCCCATTCTAAGAATCTCCTGTGAGCTAACATGGCTCACTTTCCACTTCTGGTTCTTTCTAACTTGTGTGGAGAGCCAAGAAATACCCCTGAACTGCTTGCAGGGATTGAATTTTTCCTGGAAACAACAAAAATATAGGCATATCCTCCCAAACTCCTATGCAGGAAAGAGCACAGACAGAAATTAAAATAAATCTGAGTTTTTAAGATTACCTGTGGAACTCATAATTCTTAGATGATCTAAAAAGGCAACATCTGCCACTCCATCCTTCAAGCACCTGTAGGAAGACAAATCCCATCCTATAACATGTCACCCAACTTTCCTCCCTCACAAGTTTTTTCCCCCAAAGGTGAATTCAGTCCCAGTGTCCCAGAGCTCACCTGAAGGCTCCCTCAGAGTCATAGAAGGGCTCATTACTGCTTGTCTCACAGAAGTGGTTCTTGTCCCTGACATAGGATTTTTGTCCTTGGCAGAGAGCACACAACTGGGGAGCAGCAACACCAACCCCAGGGATGCAGCTTGCATTGAAATACTCACTGATTGCTGCAGGTGTAGGGGAAAAAGAACAAAACAAAACAAAAGAAAAAAGTCAAATGGGCAAAAAATCAAAAGAGGAAAAGGGGCTCAACATATCATGGCCATAACCAGTTCATCCTACATCTGCTGGCATTTCAGTTACTTTTGTTGAGGGCAGAGGTAGCCCTATGGCTCCTGTCACCCACCTTGGCTCAGAGGTTGTGCCTCATCCCAGGAAAGATCACTTCTGGCAAGGAGGAAGCCAAGAGGAATATTCCAGCCTGCTATCACCCACCTTGGCTCAGAGGTTGTGCCTCATCCCAGGAAAGATCACTTCTGGCAAGGAGGAAGCCAAGAGGAATATTCCAGCCTGCTGTCCACCTGGCCCCGTTGTGGCAGCTGCGCACCCCTCGTAGGCTCTGGATATCCAGGGTTCCTCGTTTGGCAACAGCCACAGCAAACACACAGTTTCCTGCAAGAGCACAAAATGTGTAACAGAAAAAAAACCCTCAATTCTGCAGCTTCTGTGTAGAGGAGTTGAACTACTGCTGTGGACATGGCTAAAGAAGAAACCATCTTAGGCCTATTCTACGTAGGTACTCGTGCCAGGAACTTAATCATGTACTGGCTACATGGCAGCCTGTCAAACAAATGATGCCAGTTTGTACCACAGGGTCAGTGCCACAGGCAGAAAGGCTACTGGGTACAAAGCACCACTGGTATTTTATTCATTATCACTGAGTATTTTAGAAACAATTGTTAGCCATCTCCATATTCCTAAGGTTAACAAAAACATACTGACTTTTTTTTTTCAAGAAATCTAGAGTAATTCCTTAGCCAAATCAGAAGTACAGTTCATTCTTCAGCTTTACCAGCCTACCTTGATCATAGATCTCCTTTGCCACCACTGCCAAACCATACAGCTTTACAGCAGAGTAAACATCTCCAGCATCCAAGGAGGCAGCATCTGCTTTATTTGCCTTTAAAACAACAGCAAAACCCTCTAAACAAGTGTGTTCACAAGCAAACAAACAGAAGATTCAAGACCACAGTTTCTGCCTGAGCAAATTTTAATTTAGTAGTTTGCTTTTGTCCATTTATTTCCAGGCAGCTCTCTATATGTCTTGGAGATTGCAAGGACATTACCTCAGGTAAAACAGTACAGCTGTACTGACCAGGGGTTTAATTCTTGCCTCTCAAGTGACTGTGTGCTCTGTCATATAAGCAGTTCTATTATTTCAGTGTCATTTTATTCTCCCATAGATTCTGTTTGCCAGTTACTTTTACAAAAGAGGATTTGGACTCAAAATCAGTTTTAACAATCCCTGTGTACTCACCCTGATTTTATCAATGCAGTCGTATGTATTGTGGGCTCTGATGCAAGAAATCCTAGTAAAGGAACTGGCAGCAGTGAGGGGCAGCACAGCCATAAGTGCTTTGGAGAGCTCAGCACACTTTCTCTGTTCCAGGTCAGAGAGGGTGCACCATCGGAATTTCTTCCCTGTAGGATCAGAAAAGGAGTCGAGATTTGTAGGATTATATTAAAAAACCCCTCAGTGTAACACCTTATGCAAGAGAGAGGTTGGTCTGCTTTATTTCACTTCACAATGGCTTGATTGTGCTCACTCACACCCACATCCCCACACACTCACAGGCACCTGAGATGTGCCCACACCTGACTGAGATCACTTTTGCCCAACAGGAGGACAACATCTGCTGTTGAATCTTTATAATGTCTCTTTGCTTCCTCGTCACTGGAAGCTACCAAATAGTTCTAGGCAGATTTTTCAACAATAATTATGGCAAGACCTTTTGCCTCAGAATCTTCCTTGCTGCAACCTTATTGTATTATAGGGGAGGCTGCCACCCAAACTGAGGAGGAACCAAAGGTAAGGATGTGCTTATGGCTATGGTCTGTTTTCCTGTTGGGATAGCAAGAGGAGGAATGGCACTTACAGTGTGGGGTAACCATCTTCCTGTTATTGGAGTGCAGTTTTTCTCCTAACAAGTGATGTGCCTTTATCAGAGCACAGACCTCCTAAGCTTGATGTAAACATGCATTCCCCAGGTTTATTGCTGTCACTTGTGTTCTTGGTAATCAATACAGGCCATGCTTTTAACCTTTGCTCTGCTGTTTCCTCTGCTGCTTTCACACCAAGAAGATGCAATTAAGAGTGGAGGTGAAGGGGAAACTTCCTTTTTCAGAAGGACTTGAAGGTTTGCTTGGTTTAAATAAACTATAAACATCTACATCTTAAGGGAATTCAGATGTCTACAAAACCATCTTTTGCTTTAGGCTGCAATCATTCCATCTTGTATTATTCCTCTGATATGCATTCTACTCTGAAATATATCATCATATGCCTCTCTAAGAAGATACTAGACATTTAAAGACAAAAAAATGATTGTTGTATACAAAAATAGCATGCAGTTATGTAACTCAAGAGTATCTTAAGCCATGTAACGAAAACCAGGACTGAATGCACAGAAAATGCCACAATATCTCTGACATTGTCATTTCCAGATGTTTAAGCATTTGACTCTCTGGTGAACGATTCACATTAAATAAAATTATTGCCTGGAATAGTAATGTTTGCAATTAAAACATTGAAGTTTTTACTTCTTTGAGACAGACATTAGTACTCCACTTGTTTTGACTTTAATTCAGCACAGTTCCAAGAAGAACCCAGTGTGGTTTTAGAGGGGAGCAGCTTGAGGTCCACTGATCCATTTTGACACCGTTAATGAGTACACAGATCTCAACTACTCAAAGGAAGAAAACTTTCACTGAATTACTAAGGAAGTTGTGTATCAAGCTGCTTCAAAACTCACAGGGTCAGCATCTGCCAATGATCAAACAGAAAAAATACAGGCACAGCTCTAACTGCAGCTTCTTTCTTTGCACAGAGGAAAACAAAGCCAAAGCACAGATTAGTTTGAATGTCACCCACCCAGAGGCCACCGTCCTCTCTCCCTCTCTGCATCAGCCTTACCTGAAGACAGCAAAGAGAAGATGATTAGGACAATTAAAATCACTGTCTTCATCATTACAGCAGTTCAGCAAGGATCTTCTCTCTACCCTGACGCTCTGTCTCCTCATACCAGGAATTCCACAGTGATGACCAAAGCTCCTGGAAGATAACAAAGGGGTTTTTAGACATCAACAAGGATAAAGCAAGATTTAAGAAAACAAACAAACTGTCAGAGGATGGTGTATCCTTGTATGCAAAGAAGAAAGGGACAGTGTTCCTTTCCTATCCACAGATGGAAAATATCCATGCATTTTTTGCTTGGTTTTGATCAGACATACGAAGAAATGTAAGCTTTAAAAATAAATAGTGCTTCTGCTGTTTCTAAAGACACCCAAATGCCTCTGGGAGATGAGCAAGACTTACATCTACCTTAAAAAAAAAGATATCTAAAGCTAAGTGAATTGTCCAAACTACTGACCATATCTCCCTACAGAGTACTGAGGGGTCCTTACCTTATTTTTTTCACCTGATAATGGTTTATCTATTGAGTAATTTTAAACAAAAAGTAATCCTATGCCTCCCTAAGAATTCAGAACAGAGCTGGGACACTGTTGACTATCTTGATTCTCTTCATTCCATTCCAGCACAGCAGTCTCATCCAAACTGTCTTATTTCCCTGTTTTCTAACACTTAACCTGAAGTAATAATTAACCTCTTAATTACTCTACAGCAGCCATTAACATCATTAATTCTATGGCAGGAGGAAAATTACACATATTTACATATTATATTTAAGTAGAGGTGTGCACACTGAACTGATCTGATGTTACATAAATTATTGTTAATGTGGTTTCATCTTTCTTGTTCAGGAAAGAATTAATTATTCCAAGAGTGCTGGAAGAAGAAAGTCTTTATCCTAGTTTTGTTTTCCTTTCATATCTTACAGATTTCCCTGGTACGTTGTCTGCTTCATGTATTTTTGTGGATACTTTTCCCAGATATCTTTTGTTGCCTTATGTACCCTTCCCTAGTGATTCAAACATTCCCCACTTGTTTCTTTCACACTCACATATTGCTTATCTCTTGAGTTTCACAACCTCCCTCTCTAGATCTGCAACATTTGTCGAGGTGTTGTTTCCCACTGATCTGATCACAGAAGGAGTTACACAGAATCACAGGATGGTTTTGGTTTGAAGGAACCTCAAAGTTCATCTTGTTGCACCCCCCTGCCAAAGGCAGGGACACCTTCCACTAAATGGGGTTGCTGCAAGCCCAATCCAGCATGAGGCATTTCTCACTTCTTCCTGCACTCCCTGAATAAATGTTCCCAAGCCCCAAGACCTCCATTCCCTCATTTGTCAAGGGAAGCTGTGGTATTAATCCACCCTTGGACCTGGCTCACCTGCACAGGCCTAGCACAGCTCAGTACTCTGAGGGTTTTACCCCTCAGTGAGTGCAGTCTGTATAATCTCACCAGACATTAAAAACCCTCACAAATATAAGAACAAGACACATGATAAAACTGATTTTAAAATAGTTGCATGTCCACATATTTACTTTTAATTCCAAGGAAAAAGATTAGATCAGGACAGACCATTAACCAGTTCAGTCCATGACAATTATTTTGCACTATAAACAAGTGTGTTACATTTAACTACACCTTAACCTCTGAATCACTTCTGAGTCAATTCTGGGGAAACTTGTCTGTCAGGCCCACCAGTGGGGTGCAGTCACCCATCAGAGCTAATGGCTCTTGCAAGGCTTCTACCAAAGCACCTAACACCTTCAGATCCCAACTTTTTTGTGGTTTTACTTCCTGCCAATCCTACCATTATGTACAGGAAATGTAAATGCCAACAATTCAGCCAGCTGATAATGTTACTGTTACATGAGGGCTGTATCTGGATTTCTCCTCAAATTTTACATATTTAACAATGAAAGGCTTTCCTGTACATGTCCAAGATACTTATACAGATACTATGCTACTGTCTATGGTGACGTGAAAAAAAGCAGAATGACATGAAGGTGCTGTAGATTTCATTTAGGCCTGGTCAGAAAAACAAACAAATATAAATCACAGATTTAAATTAAGCAGTTTGCCTGAGGACCATGTCCTAAAGCATTAATGATGCGGAAACAGTGGCAGGACTCAGGAATTCTTTTCCTACTGATTCACCCTGTGAAACTACCCCTCTGTCACCATCAGAGAAAGGTAATCAGCCATTTCCCAGTAATGAAACATTTATTCATCTAGGGATGCATCTAAGAGAGTGGAAAACCAAATAATCTCTATAAATTTCACTCTGGGCAGCAGGCATCCAGGCAAGGAATACCAGAGGAGGACAAATACTGCACTACCCTGCCAGACACGTCACTTGGAGGAACAGCGTTGTGTCTGTCCCATGTCGTGTGTCCTCTCCCTAAAATCCCTGCCCTATGTTCCTGGTGCTCCCATACCTGTGGCAAACAACTCACCTGCCCGTCAGCGGCAGTGCTGAGAAGCCCTGAATCCCATCTCCCTCATCCTGAACTCCCCAGCAGCAGCTGCCTCCTCACACCGCACCTCCCTTTGGGCACAGCCCCCAACCCCTTTGCGGAGCAGCTTCATCCCCACAGCACAAACCCTCAGGGACCACCACGCTGTTCCCACACCACATCCCCCGGGAATGTCCCCACAGCACAAACCCTCAGGGACCACCACGCTGTTCCCACACCACATCCCCCGGGGATGTCCCCACATCACGGCCTCTCAGAGCCGGCTCTGTCCCCACTCCACATCGCCTCAGCGACGGCCCCTTTTCCCCCGCGCCCAGAGAACAGCCCTCCCCACAGACCAAACCCCGCTCTGCGAACAGCCCCGCACCCGTGTCCCCACTCCCGGTGTCCCCTGAGGAATGACCACATCCCCGCGCCCCGTATTCCCCCAGGGAATCGCAGGGAATATCGCCCCTCACACGCCCCATCCCCGGCAGGTTCCGTCCCCTCACAGGCC
Organism: Climacteris rufus; assembly: GCA_013398175.1. Lineage (NCBI taxonomy): Eukaryota > Metazoa > Chordata > Aves > Passeriformes > Climacteridae > Climacteris > Climacteris rufus. The sequence goes on along the minus strand of VZRZ01003783.1, from coordinate 202,985 downwards.
TGGCCCGCCCC
>VZRZ01003783.1:191875-202842 GCA_013398175.1 Climacteris rufus | reverse complement strand
GGTGGCGGCGCGGAGCAGGTACGGGCATGGCTGGGGCTGTCGCTGTCACTGTCACTGTCGCTATCCGGCCCCGGCAGCCCTGTCTGACAGCCGGTACCCGCGGGGGAGGAGGAGCCGGCCCGGGGGCCGCGGCCGCCCCCTTCTCTCCCCGCTCGTTCGCTGGCGTTTCCCTACCGGGGTGAATGCGGTTATCTCCGCAGCCTCGGCCCTGCCCTTGGCATGTGCGAGCAGCCTTGACCTCGCTCTCCAGGCTGGAAAGGAAGATAAGGGGTTTAGGTATTTTAAGAAAGAGAAGCGTGTGGCGTTGTATAGCTTTTAACTGGATTTTGCAGTCTGTAGCTGTCAGTGTGTAAGTACTGAGTAGAAATGGGTGGATGGGGGACAGCCACAGCCCCTCGGGTTATGCAATCCCGGGGGAGGATGGCTGGCAGGAGCAGCACCTGGCCGGGCACTGACGTTCCTTTACAGGAGATATCCTCTTACAGGTTGTGCTTTTCATAGCAACAAAACAGATTATAGAATACTGTTTCCAGGCCACAGTTCTGTGTTCTTAGACAGAACGCACAGTACCCTTATTCTCTCAAAACCTGGAGGAAACACCTTGTGCACAGAGCATGCTCTGACCTCCAGCCTCAGTGCTGGCAGCGGAGGGTTGTCTCTTGTCCAGAGATAGCTGAAGGCACAGAGGGGCTGAAATTACTGTGGAATTCTGAAATTAATATGGAATTCCCTGGCACTTCCTGCTCCAGCAACCTCCAGGCGGGTGGCAGAGGCAGGAGGTGAACGCTCCCACATGCATTTGTACCCATCAAGATCAGGCTGTTAGGAGCAGGGAAGGTGAGACTATTTAGTCTTGTCACCTTCACCTATTTCTAGAGAGATTTCAGAGTAAAGAGGAGGTTGATTTTCCAATGTTAGACACCACAAACAATTTTGGTAAGAGCTTAGGGTCTGGTGTTAGGTGTCGTGTCCTTCCTCTGTGCTGATCTGAGGAAGTACCGAGTCCTGGAGTGCCCTGTCCTGCCTGCAGCATGAACAGCTCCTGGATGCTCCTGCCAGCAGCACGAACAACTCTTGGATGCTCCTGTGAAGCCACCACAACTCGTTCTATTCTGACTGTGCATATCTTTTATAGGCTATTTTGTATGAAGGCTAATAAATGTCTTGAATACTAATGCTTTAGGCTATAGCTAAATTTTAATAATTTTCTTCTATGACTTTTTAGGATCTGAAAACTCTTCTGGTAAATTTAAGTCTAATGCTAACTCGGTTAGTTCTTAGTTTTTTGAATGCCTTAGAAGTAGCCCACAGGCTCCAGCTTACTGATGAGCAAGTGCTCCTTTTATGCCAAGTGTTTTAATATGTTGTAAAACAGGCCTTGTAAGTCCACAAATTAGTATAGATCTGGTGTATGACCCAAGAGCATCAGCTGACCTCGTTGTTCATGACAAATTACAACATGTTGCTCTGTAAAACATGCAGGTTCTGCAGCAGTGGGGAGGCTTTTTCTGCCTTGCCAAGGAAGTAATACCCCAAGAGATGATGCAGCAGTATGGCATGTTTAGCACCTGGTTACAGGAATCTGGAGTTTGGGGAGGGTCTGTCCTGTCATATTTGGATTAATACAGTGGTTTTAATAGAAGCTGAAGGGCAGAGTGAGATATTCTGACACTGTTGCTATGGGGATAAGTGAGAACTATAGCTGTTGGTCCTTGGCTAATGTTAAACCATAGTTAGTACAAGGATGTGATTTCTAGGTAAGAAATCTGCTATTTGTAGACTCCTCTTTGAAATATAGGGATCATGTCTTTGTGTAACTCAGTAGACACCTGAAATTAAATCTTTAAATTCTTAATAATCACTTCCTGGGATTGAATGGCCCCAAATGATGCAATAGCTTGTAAGGTGCTGAAGTAATTCTGTCCTCAGCCGTGTATCTGATCAAGAGCAGCTGCAAGGCCAGAGGGCAGATGAAGACAGCCCACTGCCTCCCAGGAATGAGTGGTTGCACAGAGAGCTGCCAGGCCTGGTTCTTCCCCAGGGCCTGAGCCTGTTGGGGTGAGAACAGTGTCCCCCTCCTCCCTGTGATCCTGTCTGACAGCAGGATGTTGCCAGGCCACAGCCAAGTACTTGTTTAAACATGCTTATTTACAGACTTTGAACAGTTCTTGTACAACTGAATGTCTCCTTGTCAGATTTATTAGGAACATGAAACTAAATATTACATATTAAACACAGAAGTGCTGGCTGAACCTCTTCCCTCTGTTGGCCAGTTCCAAGTCTATTATTTGTTTTCAGAGGGGCAGAACCACTCCCACTGCAGTTCACCAACGAACAGAGCGATAAGGCAAATTCTAAAGAAGAGCTGCTATGCCTGGCAGCCTTTTTAATTTTTCATCTACACCACATTACTTCTTCATAGAATCCCTAACTTTTCTATGTACTCCTCCTCCTTCCCACCAGGATGGTAAGGAAAAAGCTACATGAACCAAATCATAAGTGTCTCTCTAGATAGTTGCTGTTGTAGGAGGTTCATAATGACAGACCTGTGTAGCACCTCACTGGTGATGGAATAATCCCCAGCACTAAACAATCATTATAAAATTTACCACTCTGTTTGCATTTTAGAACTTCAAACAGGCCAAGATACAGCACATGATGACAACATAAATAGTTGCCTGTAAAGGGCTATTGGCAAGATCAGCATCTACAATACTCAGAAAAGTATCACTGTTACAACAGAATTAAGCCTAAGAGGAACATGTCAATATTTGTTAAGAAAGAGAAAAGATAAAACAGATGCATCATTAAATAAATATCTGCAGGAGCAGTTGGCTTGTCAGGTTTTTAATTTTTTTTTTTAGGAAAGGAATAGACCACAAGGGACTAGGCTCAGTGGAAATTTTATAATTTGAGGAGACTTTTCCCTGTGTTATTCAGCTGCTGAATGTAAGATTATCACTACACTGAACTGCTCATGCTTGCATTATTAAACATTTGTTCTTAAGCAGCCACTTCTTGTTTGTTGTGTTTGCAGTTTGCTGTGTACCTGTAACTTGCTTGTCCATAAGAACCTGTGTGTTAGAGCTGGAGTCCTGTGCAAACAGCCACCTTCTAGGACATTTGTCAGTGGTAAGTGATGGTTTGTATCTACCAGTGGTTTTACATTCAGGGTTACTCAAAATTAGGCAAATTATGGTGTCATATTGGGCAAGATGAATTTCTTGAAATTAAAGCAGGAATGGGGGTCCAGCATCAATGACCAGTTCATGGCATTTCCATAGATACAGGCTTGCAAATTGTGTTTTACTTCTTTGGCATTATGTTTTCCAGTTAGTAATAAAAGTGGATTTACCTATTTCATAAGATTCATTATGAGCTGTTACTGATTGTTGATTTCAAACTTTTCAAAACATTTCAATTTTTTTCTACTGGATTCCTGTATAGGAAATTAAAACCCATTGGCCATAGGTTTTTCTTAATGATTTTTTGCACATTAGTTAGTTTTTTAAGGTGTTTACAGGTCAAAAATTACTTTTTTTATAAACATGGTATAATTTACCAGAGAGATTCATGTTAGGACAGTGTTTTTACATTTAAAAAATCACACTTTAATGAATTTTCTGAGCCAATAGTTTGTGTGTTTTCCACACCTACATTGTATCATTACTCCTCATTTTGAAATTTGAGACTTTTTTACACCAGTTTAATGGTTTTTTGCCCATCCTGCAACATTTTTTCAATTGTTCTGTTGCTCTGGAGTGTTTTAGCAGGACAGCACAGACAAGTAGCAGGCCAGGAGTGCTCCTGGACTTTATCTTGAAGGTGACAAAGAGACTGTGGCTGTTGGCTGAGGGATGTCTGTACTAACACAGTCATAAAGAATAAAGAGCCTGACAACTCAAATGATTTCTGTTACCAACATGAAAACCAGTGGAATAATGATAGATATGAAGTGACTGACTGAGAAGGGCAACATCAAATTTAAAATATTCAACTATATTACCTGCTTTGTAGTGCAACTTTTATCACTTCTTCACCTTGAGAAGTCGGAGAAATTCAAATTTCAGAAGTTAAACAGGTCTATAAGAAAGAAAAGGTATAAATATCCTTTCTATTTCAATCTGTACTTGTAATTTTAATAGATCAGGAAATCAAAGTAAGTTTACATGAAATGTTTAAGACATGGTTAAAATAATACTTGCACTTGGAGTTACTCTAGCTGGATAGTGCTGTGAAGATCAAACGTTATTGTTTGGTTTTAAGGAATATTGGTTTGTAAACTTGCAGCATATGCATTGTCATATATTAGTATTGCAGGTAATACGGTCTTCAATTTTTGTTTCCTTGCCAGGTGAGCTATTGGTCCCATTTTCTGTAACCATTTCTTTGGGTTAACTCGCCTGTCCAAATGCTTTGTCTGGCATGTCATATGTGGATATTTCATTATTGAAAAATATGCTTACACAGATGACTAGAAACAGCAGCTCCTTGTTGTCTATAAATCAAAGTCATTACAGAAAAAAAATCTTGGAAGCTGAGACATGATGCAGAGTTGTGGATCACATGGCAGAAAAGGTCATTTTAGTCAAAGCTTTGAGTTTTGAGCAAGTCTGCTTTTCAGTCATTTTCTAATTCATTGATATTTCAGATTCTCATTTGGATTTTAATTTAGATGACTTGCACATATCATTAGAAAAGAAAGATAACTCTTCTTTAGTTTCATCTCTACCCATTATAATGACTTTCTTTTAGTGTCCTGTCCCTGAAGAAATTCTTGATTTGGCCAGAGTAAAGAAGCAGCATTTATATTACTGCATCTGAGTGCATGAGCTAGAGCACTCCTGCCATGATGCAGTTTGCCTTCTCACCCTGCATTTTCCAGTGTTTCTGAGGGAATGGGTCTTTTTCATCTATTCCAGAGAAGGAAACTGTTACTATCTTTTTATTCTCATTTGCTGAATATACTCAGTGTTTAAGAGAATTCTGGAACAGATTGGCTTTATCTGTGAGGGCTTCAGATTTAGGCTAGTATCTAAAAATGTTATTAGTACATTAACAGTGCTGCACCTTTTTCCTCTTGCCCTGAACTTGTTTCTAGTGGCTCTCGTGCCAAGGGATGAGCTTTCCACACATTCTCATGCTGCTTTCCTGGGAGCTGCAGTAGCATCATCAGAGAACACAATGTTCAGCTGAAATCTAAGCAGTGCCAGCTGCCTAAACCTGCATTTGTTGCCAGAATCAGTAACTAGTGCTTGTCTTAGAATCTGTAAACTTGTGTGCATTGCATTTGTGTCTGAAAGGTGTGGAATTTTATTTTGTCATGGCAAAAAAGCTTAACAGTGGCATGTTGGATGCCTTTGCAATGATCATGTTTTGGAGACCAGTTACAGAAGTGCTGTTTCATTAACGCTGGAGATGGGGAAAAGTCAACTGTTCATTAATCAGCAGCTGAAGTTGTGTTTGCTGTGGCTTGTGGAACATGGTTTGGTCGCTGTTACAGGGAGAGAACCTTCAGAGGGCTGCAATCAGTGGAGGCTCTTGAAGCAGAAACTGCCTCTCCCTGGATACAAACCAGAAAGAGCTGTTCCCACGGATGGCTTTTGGTCTGGGAATTTGTGAAACTGCTGAAATAGCTGAGCAGCTTTGCTAACTTAAACCAAAAATGTGGTGGAAGGGAAAGGCTTTCAGGCTAAAGAGTATCACTGGTCTGTGTACAGACATTTCTGTTGAAATAGGGATGCAAAGTTGAAAGGTTGTAGAGTCTTTGTAAACCTCAAATAAGTCTGTCTTTATAAACATTCAGCTGTTTTAAGTGCTCCTTCTCCTTTATTGAGCTTTGGTCTTTAGGAAAGAACAATTTTTAGACTCTTGACTGTAATGGTAGTTATTGCCGTGTTTGTTTATTGAGTTTGGTTTTTTCCCATAGAAAAGAATTTTTTTTTAAGTAGGAACAAAGCTGGTTTTGTTTTATGATGTATTTTAGGATATATAATTTAAGCAATGTTTTTAATCACAAATGTAGGAAAGAAATTATAAAAAATACTATTTTGTTAAAACAAAATGTGAGCAAGAATTACTTTCATTGGGCATCTTTTTGCAGCATCATGGTTGAATGCTTCTAATCAACTCAACTACTTAGAACTAAAGCTGTCCAGGCTGCAAAACAATTGTGCTTTGTCTCAATGTGTGCTTAGAAATAGAGTTGGTGTTGACTGAATTCTTTTGGTTGCTAGTGGATCCTTTCATAGTCAAACCCTAAGCCTGACTTTGATGAAGGAAGATAAAGTCCATTGGGTTTGATTCTGGTGCATCCAAGTTAATGATTGTTGTGGAAATGACAGCAATCAGTATCAAGGATTGGTTCCTCTGGGTATTTTCTGTCAGGTGGTGACTTGTGCTCATTGCTAAGACCTTCTGACTGACCAGAAGACAGACAGGAGCAGCACAGTGTAATACTGACTTAGCCCTGGAGAGATTTGTTTTCTCTGAAGATTTTGGAAAGGAAATCCAGGCTGTGCCTGCCCCGTGCTTGGCCTGTTGCTTTGTGACCACCCTGTGTCCTTGTATCTCACAGGGACTGCAAGGCTGCAGTTCTACAGGAAGAGCTTGATAATTACTCAGTAAAAAATAGATGCAATATTACATTGTCTCTCTTTTTCATGGTGGTGACTTGTATTACAGCAGAAATGTGTGTGTTTTCCTGTTCACAAACCTACACTGAAACAGGTCATCATTTCCTTCCCTCTTCCAGTTAGCTGTGCAATCTGGGGATTCCCTAGCTGTAATGAAAGCTTTGATGGAGCTTCACAGTAGTACAGATTGTTCCCCAGCAACTGTTTATTCCACACAGTACCAACGTTTTCAAAGTTTGAAAGTAGATAGTGCTGTCAGACACTAATTTTATATATTTCTCCATGGGGCTTTCAGGGAGCACGTTTTATATATGTTTTGGGGAGAAGAATGGTGGAAGCATTTGGGGTGGCAGGGAGGGGGATAAGGTTAAAAACAAAGAAAACCAATTAGTGTGGGTCAGCTGAGTTTCAGTAACTTGCTAAACTGCAATAACTGGAGTACTGAGGAGCATCTGTACCTACCTTCTGTGTCAGATGTGTTTTCTAATCACATTTTCATCACCCAAGCTCACATCCCTCACTGCACAGAATTGCTTTTTCTTTACTGTGTAGTTGTTCTCTTTTCTGAAGGATTTTTTTCTGTTGCAGACAGGAAGAAGCTTCACACTGCTCCAGTGGGGCAAGTCTTCCGCCTGCGGCCCTTCCATGTTCTGGTAGCTACAGGTGGAGGATATGCAGGGTACAGAAAATATGAGGATTACAAGTTGGAGCAGCTGGAGAAGAGGGGCATAGAGGTACCTGTGAAGCTTGCAAGTGAATGGGAGGTAAGAAACTTCAGGCAGTTTTACTCTGCCACGTTTGATGCAAAGCTCCTTTGCTTCCATTTCAACACAGGAATCTTTAATTTGTCTTCACTGACAATGTGTTCCTGAAAACTCATGGATCTAAAGCGTCTGTCACTTAAATAACTCATTTTAGCCAAAGTCATGATACATTAGGAACTGCCAGCAACTCCTCCATCTTTTAGTATGGCTGGTACCATATGTGTTTCACAAGGAAGCTGAGATGAATTAATACCTGGTTAATAAAAATCTACCTGTTTCCTGTATAAATATACAGCAAGGCCTTTTTTTCATAGCTAACACCTAGGTCTGTACTGCCTCTTGATCTTCTGGGATTTTTGCCTTGTTCTTTTGGATTCCAAGGAGTTGAGAAATTATTTTGGAATTGCAGTCTGTGTGTATCAGATTCATAGGTCAAACACCTGTGGCAGCATTGAAGTAACAAATACTTCATGACTTCCTATAACTGCTGTGTCTCCTTTGAAGTATTAAGTATATTGTACAATTCCATGTTGAACCATTTAAAGTATATGTGGTGTTCTTCTGAACAGCCAGGTGAGTGCTTGCTTCAGTGCCACTTCTGAAGGCAAGGAGTTAAAAATTCTAGGATTGTAAGGTTGTGTAGGAGATGCTTCAGTGTGACCTTTGGCATCCTGGTTTCTTTGCATTCCTGAGCACAGTGTGTGAGTGATTTGGCTACATGCCTGTGGGGGAGCTAGGCTGGAATCCCTAAATTCATTTTCACTAGTGACCCAATCAGATATGATCCAGACAGTCCAGATGCTAACATCTTAGGCTATGATAGCTCCTGAGGAATCGGTCTGTAAATCTGTCTTCAGTATATTCTTTTCCTGCTGAATCTTGTTTTAAGTGATTTCTGATGAAAAGAGAACTGGTAAGTGTTCACAGAGTATTTATTTAACAAGGCAGTGTCAATTCAATTTTGGTACTTGAAAACAAATATTCTTTTGTTACTGTTCATGCTTTTTGGTATGAAATTGGGTAATTCTCTTACTGAACTTGCATTTTTTAATTATACTGATATGCTGGTTTGTTATTATTTGATGAAGCTATGAGTATTGCTTTTGATGAAACAGCTCTTAAAGATTTGGGTTTTACAGTGGGGAAACATACAAAGAATTTCAAACTGATAAGCAGGGCCCCAAATGCAGCAGAACCTAGTAGGAGACACTAACAAGATGTCCTGGTCCTTCCTGATGTACTTAAGTTCTGTTGAATGCTTCTGTGGGAGAGAAAGGAAGCTTGGTAGTTGTGAGGAAAAAGAGAAACTGTGTTCAGACATTGCAAGAAATATTCCAAACAATGAAAGATTCAAGAAAAATAAGAGCTGCATTGTTCCTTTTTATTGTGCAATTGAGTGGGGGTTTTTTTTGCTGACCTATCATTTTGCATTATTCTGTTTTTGCATCACTGGATGCACACTTCGGAGTGTGGAAGGGGGGAGTTGTCTCGTTTTTAGGACAGAATTAGCCTTTGCATAGGGAAAAAGAGACCAAGTGTGATTGAATGGGCTTTGAAAGAGACATACAGAACAAGAAACTGCTGCACATGCCCTCGCTGAGCCTGCTGCTCTGAAGTACTGATTCCACAGTACCACATCCTCGTGTTCCTCTTGGAATGTGGACCATCTTCCACCTGCCAGCTCTGCGTGCAAGGCAGATTCCCCTGCTCCTGAGCAGAAAACAGATATTACATGGGTACTGGTCACCCTGTTGAGCAGGCAGGGAAGCTTTCCCTGTAGCAGATGAATATATTGGGATCTTCATTGAGGGGTGCACTGTTTTTGACTGAATTACAGAGAGTCGGTACACTTCTGTACGGTTTTGTTTTGCTTGAGCTTTATAAAAGAATGGTGGGGGGGAAATGAATCTGGTTCAAGTCAGGTGTCCCTTAAGTTTCTCCACAGGGAAAGACAGAACTATTGTTTCTTTAGCACAGACCTTTTCTTACTGTAATTTTCTCAGAGACATTATGTTGCTAATAGCTTGAGCTGATTAACGCCTTAGTGTCTCCCACTGTGAATACCAGCGGGGATCAGCTTTCATTTAATTAGATGAGGTAAAGCAGAGAGCTTGGAAGGAGACAGGTAGATGTTTATCAGATGGATGGAAGTCTATTGTTCCAAATCCTTGCTGTCACAGAACATTTCCTGGCTCGGATCTGCATGCATGGCATGCCATTCATATGCTAAGTAGAGGCATTTTGCCTCTTCTCACCTGGGCACTGGGGCAGTGTTGATACAGGATCAAAGAATTACTGTGGGAAACCTTGGCCACGGGGAGAGTTTGGAGGAACAGAGTGACCAGATGAACAAGAATTTTGAGAGAGAAACTTGTAGGTATCCTTTGCTTCTGTAGTTTGTTCTGTTTTGGGTAAGGAAAAAGCAGTTTGTTGGAGTGTCTTGTGCCAGGAAAAGCACAGTAAACCTCTACAGAAACTGCAGCTTATTGTCCCAGGCCAGTTTTTAAAAACAGCCTAATTCATCAGGGAAGTACTTGAGCATAGGTTTAGGATCTGGATTCTCGGAGGTAAAAACAACACAGTTTTTCCTACTGATGTCAGAAAGTGCTCGTATTTATGTAGCAGAGGATACTGGAGCTCTTTTGGCAGTACAATAGAGAAGGTGCTTTTCTTGGCCCAGGGGGATGCATTTAGTATTATGGTAAGAGGTGTGTATCAAGTTCAGGAAAGAGCTAATAATGGAAGGAGGTTGTTTTTTTTTTTTAACTCTGGCTTTGAAAGAATGAAACATAATCTCCAGATGGTCAGTCTCTTATTCCTCATTCTTGCTCCCAGGTTCTGATATTGAGAGTTTTATTTGAGCATGAAATAATATGCAATTACAAAAAAAATTCCTTATAAAGTGGTCCAAGGTACACAACAAAGGTGGTCAAAAAATGTTAAAAGCAGTGATATTTCAACAGCATCAAATTGTGTAAAGGGTGATGGTGTAAATGTTTTTCTCGGTTGTCCTGAAAAATTGAAGAGAGTAAAATCAGTTTGAGTTTGGTTTTGTTTGTGTTTAATGTGACCAGTGGGAAGGCTTTTTGTCTAGATGAGCCTGTTGTATCTCGTGCAACGTCCTGAGCATCTTGCTGGGATTCTGGAACAATTTCTCTGGGCGTTTCGGAAGCAGTTTGTGAGACCGCAGCACTTTCTTGCTTGTGTGAGCGGGCTGGTGTTACCCACCAGGACAGGGGTGGGAAGCTGTCTGCGGGGAGCTGTGCATCAGCATCAGCATCAGCATCCGCGCCTTGTTCCCCGAGCCCGTCTGTCTCCCCTTGTCCGGGCCAGCGGCTCCTTGGGAAGCTGAGCCTGATCCCGGGCGCCTCGCAGGGCGGCCGCCGGGGGGACATCGCTGTCGCCGTGTTCCGCTCTCTCTTCCTTCTCGTTTCTGCGGCGCTGGCCCCGCCTCCGAAGGCTGGAGTGGCTGGAGGCGAGGCGGGGCAGGGGCCTTAAGGCGAGGCCGGGCCGGCCGGCGCTGGGAGCGGGCGGCGGGGCCGGGGCGGCGGAGGCACGGCCGGAGGTA
>VZRZ01003783.1:151476-191851 GCA_013398175.1 Climacteris rufus | reverse complement strand
GGTGCGGAGCGCCGGGGCTGCGGCGCGGCCGCCATCCGCCCCCGGCCCGGCCGGAGAAGGGGCCCGGGCCGGGATTGCGCCGTGGGGGGTTCGCAGTGCGCGGAACTTTGTTCACGTGTCTGAAAACTGCTTTGAAAGGAAGGGTCCGTGTCGTGTTTCGGCGGTCGAAGGCGAAAAGCCGGGGCGAAGGAGACTTCCCCGAGCATCAGGTAAGGGCTGCTGAAGCGCAGGGCAGATGTGCGAGGGCTGGCGGCCAAGGGGTGATTCACTCTGGCTTGCAGGAAATTTCAGGAGATGTTCCAAAGTCGACTCTCTCATGAGTAATCTCTGAGTAGATTTAAACAGAATGAGTCTCTTGAACCAGCCTTACCGGAGTGCAGAGTCCCGGGGGGCGAGGAGCCGCCGGAGCCTTTGTGCAGCTTCCGCCGGGTGCTGCTGTGTGGGGAGGATGTAAGGCGGTTTGTGCTTCCTTTAGACATCCTTTATCTAAGAGTTTAGCCGAGAATTTGCTTTACCGATATCTTAAGCTAAAATAATGGCGGGGTACTGGGAAGTGTTTTAAACCATAAGTTGGAAGTTATTACTACAAAGTATTAAAAGGGTGCCATCGAACTTCATGTTACTTTGTAAAGTAAATAAAGCTTTTCCTCCTTGCTTCGCAGAAGAAATTTTGGGGGCTGTATAACAGGCTTTGCACAGAATTCAGATTTAAGTTTCAAAAACAATCCAGTAGTCTGTGGCTATCCTAAAATATTACTTTTTTCCCCCTACTCTATTTATAGAAAGCAACTGAAACAGCAATGTAAAGTTAGGGGAAAACAATAAAAACTTTTTTTCGTAATACATCAAGAGAAAATGTATAGAAAGGCTTTTTCAAGGGAGAAATAAAGCGTTTGAGACACCAAGGGTGGGTGAAGGCGGGCGCGGTAAACCCGCGGAGAGCGGCGCCGCTGCCGGCTCCTCCCCGCAGCGCCGCAGTCCCGGGGCTCTCCCGGCAGCATCGGGGCTCTCCCGCTCTGCTCCCGCGGTTCAGGAGCTCCACTGGGTGTTTCCAGTGGTTCTCCTGCCGGGCTGCCCGCGGACAAGGCTGGGTGGGAGCGGGGCTGACGTATCTGCTGTGGAACAGTTCCTGCTGGGAAAGGAACGGGACCTTGAGCGAACGGGCACCGAGTGCCTCTCCCCTGACTGCAGCACCGTGTTTCTGCTGGCACTGGAATACTGCACTGGGATGCATTCGGCGCATTTTTTAAACAGTAGTTCTGTTACCAGATGTAGAAAGTGTGACCAGAGGGCTGCGAGCACTCTGACCAGCACATTCCAAGCCTCATGAGTCATGCTTACGGTTTAAAACCGAAGCTTTGAAGGTTTGAAGTTCAGTTGCGTATTAGTCTTCCTCGCAATTGTCTTGCTGTGCCGTTTTTTAAAACTTGAGGGAAGCACTTGAGTAGTTAATTACTTGACAAGTAATTAAATGAGGTCACTGGATTTGGCACTTATTTGTGCTGACAGAGCAGAATGGTGTTGCATAGGCAGCAGATTAGCAGTTCTCTGTGAGACAGTAATTCTCCAGGGATTGATACCTGCTGGTAACTGCTACTTAATTTACCTCATATGGATTCTAGGTGAGTTCAGACAGGTGGGGGAGTTTGGTATTGGTTTCCAACCCCTACAAATCAAAAACTTTCAAGATTTCTGTCTAAGCTGATGACACTTTGGGCACTGCCTGCATCCCAAGAGGTCCAGCTGTTGAGATAGCATTATTAGTTCCTCTATCATGAGCTGTTCCATGAGCAGTTTTTGTTCCTTTCCCTGTGGAAAGCAGGTAAACTCAGGGTGGATTTTTTCATTTCAGCCTTCTTATAATGTAGGAAGTATTCTTTGCTTCTGGGGCAGCCACAGCAGGGATGGCAACTTGCCATGTATGTCAGCATCTAAGCAGGACTCAGGTCTTGGTGTCCTGGTGAATGTAGTGAGGGCAGTAGAACAGAACTTAAGAGAAACTTCTTACTTGGCTGAGCTCAGTCTTTTTAGGAAGTGGAGAAAAAAAACTTTTAGCACCATTATTTTTTTCTTCCTGGAGAGGAATTTCAATTGCCCCACATTTTTGTGTTTTGGACTGAAAGGTGGTACTACCCACTGCATCAGGCTGTAGAACATTTCAGTGTCTGGGGTTTTTTTTAGTGAGCTTGTGGGTTACCTCCCTTATCCTGAAGGGAAGAGCACTGAAGCAGATGTAGATAAGCCTTGTGTTTGCTCTGTTGTCTGTGTGCAGAGGCTGCAAGGGTGAAGGTCTGTCCAGGAGGAGCTGGGACTGGGAGCAGGGTTCCAGCCTGGCTGTGGGAGCGGGGCTGGGCTGGGCTGGGTGCTCTGCTGCTCCTGCCCAGGGCCACCAGTGCCACAGAACTCAGATATAAAAATCATTTTATATTGGCCCAGTTAAGGGTTTTCTGAAACAATGTTGTCAAGTTAGCTTGTTGCTGTTTAAAATTAACTCTACTGGTGGTAATTTCTGATGTTCCTGATGAATCCGGAAATAGCTCCCCTGTGCTCCTTGTTGCTTTTCTTAGAATTTTGGTAGGGTTTTGGGTAACTGCTTTCAGCATTTTAGTATACAGATGGCTTCATTTTTGTTGTGTAGGAGTTTCTTGTGCCAGCCAGGGAAAGACTAAATGATATTTTAAATAGGAAAATAAAAAGAGTTGGCACAAGGCTCAGGGAGGAAGGAGTATGTTTTGAGTGTTTTCAGTTAATCTTAAATTTGCCTTGTTCCAATTAGCTGGATTTTTTAAAAATACGCAACTGTTAAAATTAAGCTTAAACAGTGTGCCCACAGGTTTTGGAACTTCCTGACACACAGAATACCATACAGAAATTTTCTTCCTGAAAAAATACTCCAATGCAGGACCTCCAGAGGGGTTTCTAGGGAGAATCTGTAATATTTGGAGTTGAAGGCCAATCAAAATACACAATTACTGCTTGTTGAATATTTTTCTTTTGAGGCCTGACTGGGATGCCATTAGCTAGTTAATTCTAGCCTTTCCTGCTGGTCCTCCCACTCCTCCTGCCTTATCCCTAATATAATACAACCCTTTCCCACAGAGCAGCAGTGCTGTTTTTGATCTACTCTGTTAGGCACACAGTTTTCATGGTGCTTAGAAGGCTTTGGAAACAAGGAGGGGGTTTTTTGTTTGTTTTAAACCCAAACTTCAGCAGAAAGCAGAAGTGAAATGGAGCCACTAGAGAGTCAGCCCCAAAATTGTTCTGAGTATTGGTTTAATCTTGAGGTAGGATGTAGCTATCTGACTTCCACTTTCTGAAGCAGGGCTCTCTTAACAATCCAAATCCAGTCACAGATGCACATAATCTATGTTTGAGGTGTGATCTGTAGGGTTAAAGAGGGAAATTTCTCTATGTACATTCAGAATGCCCAGATAGAAACATTGCAGCCTTTGGTCTTTAAAAACCAAAACAGCTTCCTTTACTCCTGTTTTGTATTTTAGTTCTAATGGACATAAAAACTGTGACAGTACTGAAAGTCACATAATAGACACGTAACACTTTTTTTATAGCCAGTTCTCAAGCTGGCCCTAAAACTTGCTTATTGTGTATCTGGTTATTTGTAGAAAAATGTCCATTACCTGTTCCCCCAAGTGAGTCCTTTGAGATGGAAGGAGACTTCAGGAGATGGATGTGTTGTGGCAAGGATTGTAAAACAGAAAGACGTTCCTTTCCTTTCTGTTTTCTTCTTTCCAAGCTGGACACTAAGAGCAGGAAAGGATTTTTGATGCCAAACGGTCCAGAACTCTTTTAGTGGCAGCTGCTGCACTGCAGAATTGAAGCTGGGAGTTATCTCCTCCTCCTGCTCTCCGCCCCATTCCTCCTCCCAGCCTCGCAGTCAGGCTGGCTCTGGGATGAGCTGTGCAAGGCCAGCTGGCTGCTGCTCTCACCAGTGCAGCGCTGCCCAGCAGCCTGGCACCGACTGCAGGGTGTTTTGTGGGGAGCTGCGTTTCAATGGCCACCCCGACTAGCAAGAAGCAAGGAGCGCTCATATGGACAGCTCGTTTCTATCTTGTGCAGAGTCGGCTTTGTAGTGGGATGTTGAAATGTGACACGATGCCTGTTTGTTTGCAATAGCTGCAACCCTCGTAGCAGAGATTCAAGTGGGAAACAGAGAGGGAATCCAGAGACAAACCAGCGGGGGATTTAGGAACTGTGACGCCGTGTCCTCTCTCCTGTGCCGGAGCAAGCAGAGGAAAGAGAGGTAGAGGAAAAAAGACTGAGCCTTGCAACAGCCATCACCCTGACGATGTGTCAGTCAAACACCCTGCAGGGACCAGAGCTCCACACAGGGAAATGGTGAGATGCTATAAAGCTTTATCTAACCCTCCACCCTCTTGCTACAACCTCCGCAAAGTTAAGCTTCATGTCCGGAGGCTGCGCTCAGGGAGCGGCGGCAGCAGCGGCTGTGCCGGGGACCGGCAGCCGCAGCTGGAGAGCCCGGGCCCGGCTGGCTCTGCCGGGGGCACACCAAGTAGGAGAGCTCGTTTCAGGTACTGTTCAGTATTTTCTGCTTTGCAGCAACGGTGACTGCAGCGGGAGGGAGGCTGGGAGGGTTTCTGGGCAGAAGGAGCGGGAGCCATCTGCGAAGCTTTTGTTTGGCCTAATTACTGTAAAGCTCCTTATGCGTTGCATTGGCAGAGAAGGGCATGCTGTTCCCTGACAAGGGGAGTGAGGAAGCTTTCATTCCTTTCCTTTCTACCTTCTATCACTAGGAGAATGGAAAAATTAGTTGAGGGGCCACTCTGAAACCAGGCCAAGGCAGTGAGAAGCCCGAGGGCTCCAGAGCGATGCAGCTCTGCAGGGATTGGTCCAGGAGCGACTGCAGTGAAGGGGGGGAGAGCAGCAGGAGGGGGAGAACGGGACCCAAGCCGGCTCCTGGCCCGCCAGCCCTCGCAGGCTGCTGGGTGGTAAGGATGGGAGGAAGAATGTGAAGTGGCCCTTCTATTCCATGTCAGTCCCAGCTCCTGCTGAGAAGCCGGCTTTAACTCTGCTGAGACAGCACTGCTGCTCAGGGTTCTTTTCCCCCTTGCATTATAATGCACAGATCATTCTCTGTTTATTTATTAATTCTTCAGGGCAAAGTAGTTGTGTTCACTGCAGAAAAAACATCTCTGAGCCATCTTGCATCCCAAAGTGGTGACAGTTGTACCTGCCTGCCTGATATTTTAATTCTGATCCAAGTTTTGAAAAGAACGAGTTGGCAAGCAAATTTCCTTTTAAATTCTTAACTTCTTTCTATCTTGGATAGACATTTTGCAGTATTTTGTTGTTCCTCCTTCATATCACAGGATCCCTTGAGAGTGAGCTGTGGGGAGCAGCCAGACTGTACCACTTGAGTTTGTGTGAACACATCGCTGGGTCCTGGCTGCAGGGGAACAGTCTCCTAGCCAGGAGTTCAGTCAGTGCCCACACTGGAATAGTTTGCCCTCAGGTAGACAGATTTCCATGAGGTAATGTGACCCTGGAAATGCCAGTTATTTCTTCATGGGTAGAAGCCAAAGAATAAATGGGGACCTAAAGGGTCTTGCAGCCAGACCTCCTGCAGGGGTCTGAACTGAGGCCCAGGATGTCTGTCCTCTGATAAGAAGCTTTTCCCTCTGAGAGTTGGAAGGTCAACTTCTCCCCATGGCCATTTGTGCAAAGTGAAATCCCTCTCAGTCAGAACATCCATGTAACAAAAAGAATCAGAGATGCAGGCTGGTTATGAGGCAGAGGAGTTGATTATTGGGCTATGGAGAAAAGATTGTCTTGCAGTAGTAGAAATACTGGCTTTTTCCACGTTCCCTATTCAGAACCAGGGTACCAGTGAAGGTTTTAAGACCTGGAAAGATGTCTTTTGGAATCAGGTATTTGTAAATTGTATTAACTGACTCAGGAGTGCCACTCCTGTTGTTTCTCAAGTACTTGTTTCCCAAAGTTAGTGAAGGACCAACAGGTCTGTAAATTTGACTCCAACATCCCTTGAGGCACAGTCTAGTCAAGATGCCTTCAACACATGAACCCTCTGACCTCAACTTATTAGGTTTCAAAGATTTCTTTCATCAGAATATCTGTTCTTTCCTTAAATTTGTCCCTTTGTGGAGCTGTTAAAAGTCCCAGACTCAGATTCCCAGCTTTCAGGATATTGCCTGCTGTCCACTTTGGCTATTTAACAGCTGGAGCAGTCACAAGAAATGTTTTCTGGGGTTGTAATCTTCTGATAATTGAAAGGAGCACCTTTGTGCTTTGTTATTTCCACTGTAAACTCTCATTTTATGTCATTAGTTGGATGAACCACCTGTGACTTTGTTTTCAAGTGCCACCTGCAAGTGGTCTTGCCTGTAATTTTTGAGGGTGTCGTTCATAAAATGTGACCTATGAGGGTGAACACCATTTTTTGGACAGAGGATTTTTCTTTTGTGATCTTTTAAATAAACTGCTCTTCTGTTTTGGGAAGGGGAAGAACTGAGCAAAATGAAGGAGTAAAGACTTGTAGAATCAATGTTTAAGTAACGTTTAGCAGGAATAAGTCACGCTGTGAGACGCTGGTGGCTCTGCAGCCGAGATGCCTGACCCTGTGCTGTTGTGTGTGTGATCTTGCAGGTTGCAATTCCCCCAGCTGGCCCTGCGGCGGAGGTTGGGCCAGCTGAGCTGTATGTCTAGGCCTGCTCTGAAACTCCGTTCTTGGCCTCTGACTATTCTCTATTACCTTCTGCCTTTCGGTGCTCTTAAGCCCTTGACCAGAGTGGGATGGAGGCCCATGAGCAGGGTAAGTGTCTCAGAGAGGAGAGGTCTCTCGTGTGCCGTGTCCTGCAGCAGCTGGGGGGAGAGTTCCTAGTGCAGGACAGGCTGGAGATCACTGGTGTGAAAGCAGAGGTGCACTTCATGCTTCTGTTTAGCTTTTACTCTTCGTGGTTGTCTTGACTAATTGCTGCACAGACAAGTGACTTTTTCAGTAGTAGTGAATTACTTTGTCCCCTAACAGTCAGGGAAAAGTCAACAGAAACTTTTGAATGAATTCAGTCACCTCAGTCTCAGGGTTAGGACAAGGAAGACCAAACCTCTTGGCAAGTTCTGTTTCTTGGTCACATTGAAATGGTCTTTTGCTTTTTGGTATTTTTGCACAAGAGGGTTTTTTTCCTCAAATTCGTTCAGCATTTGTAGTCCAGCCTGTCCAAGTGATACACAAATCTCTGCTCTGCCACTGTTGAGAGCAAGGTGGGGGATGCCTTGCACACAGTAATTCTCCCCACAAATCATGCAGTTTCAGAATCCAACAACCAAGTATTTTGATTGAAACCAGCCACAAAATTGCCCTTCCTAAGCCTATTTCATTGAACAGCTGTTCAGTTTGATCCCATCAACTTGAAAACCAGGCTCCTTTGAAGAGAAGGGGCTACTAGGAAATACTGCTTTTGACAATTAGTGTGATTTTATACTTGTATGTGCATTTTCTGTGTTGGTGGAAAACAGCAAAGTTCATTTTAGAAACTAATACAGGATAGGGCATGTCAAAATGGCAACATATTTTTCTTCAGTACTTCAGCTTATATAACCTTAGGTACTGTTAATTTAGAAGGTTTTATCTGAAGGAGGATTAGGTTGGTACTTCCTTCCTGAAATATCCCTGTACATACGCGGGATGGTGATTTGTGAGTGAAATCTTAATTTGCTGTATTTGATACGATGGAGCCAGTGTGTGCTGCTGATTGTGTTTATGGCTGTGTTTTGCAAGATTTAATCATGAAGGATATAATTGCGAACAAATGGTAATTCTCACGAAGAAAAAAACTAACAAATTTTAGCTGTGAGCTGAGTGTAGCTGAGCTGTACTGTTCAAAAACACAGCACCACTTTGATCAGCAGATCACCACTTCTTTTGCAAAACTGGTTTCAGAATGTTCAGTTCCCTTGGTCCATATCCTCCAGCTCCCCCCATTACATCATGGCCATGTGAGCTTTTTGGCTGACAGGAAGTACCACAAATCCCAGAAGAGTTGTCTGCTGGAATTATCAATAGAAAGATGTTGTCATCTGTCCACTTACATCAACAGCAGATACCTCTTGCCAACTTTGTTTCATTTGTTTTCCTTCCTAAAACTTGGGCTTGGGTGTAAGTCCAAAGGTGTATTTCTACAGAAATAAAGGCAGTTTATGTTCTTGAAATTAACAAATCCTGTTGTTGTGAGAGAAGGCATAAGGCTGGTGTAAGTTTATCTTGCTGTAGCTGCATCCACATGGGTACATTTCTTTCATGGTACTTGTGTCATTAGAGCAGTACAACACACAGTACTGGGGTGTTGGAAACACCCTCAGTAGTAGATGCATCTGAGCAGCACATCATCCAGCACTGAGAAGTTATTTTCCAGTCAATTTTCATTTGGTTATTCATAAAAATAATGTTAAAACTTTGTGATAGCATTCTACTAGAATATGTGCAATGTCTCTTTTTCTGTATGCCTCACATTGGGCAGTTTCCAGTAACTTCAATGTGGAGCTTCAGCCTGCAGGGGAGTGGGAATTCTGGCTTCAGTATAAAGTTATATTAAGTTTCATCCTGTCCCTTATCTACTCTCACCAGAATGGAGGGAGTGAGGATGAAGTGCAGTATTAATTTTTTGCTGACTTAAAGGTGACTTGGTGTATGATGTAACCTATGAATTCAAGGGAGGAGTTTGCAGGAACAGTTTGATCCTTTGTGTGTTATGAGGAGAAGGAAGAAAAGCCATCAGAGGGGAGAAGTCACTGACCTGGTGCAATTCTTTCTTCAGGTTGCTCTGTACAAGTCGGTACCAACTCGGCTGCTCTCGCGAGCCTGGGGTCGCCTGAACCAGGTGGAGCTGCCCACGTGGCTGAGGAAGCCTGTGTACAGCCTGTACATCTGGACATTTGGGGTGAACATGAAGGAGGCAGCTGTGGAGGATCTGCACCACTACAGGAACCTCAGCGAGTTCTTCCGCAGGAAGCTGAAACCGCAAGCGCGGCCGGTCTGCTGCGTGCACAGCGTGGTGAGTGGAAGGAAGTGAGGGCTTTACCCAGCACTGCCAGCTTCCCTCAGCCCCCAGAGGAATGGCACTGCCTTAGGAGGAATCAATGAATGAACTTCTGACTGTTTCCGTTTTTCTCTTTGCTGTAGATCAGTCCCTCTGATGGAAAGATCCTTAATTTCGGACAGGTAAAAAACTGCGAAGTGGAGCAAGTAAAGGGGGTTACTTATTCTCTGGAATCCTTCTTGGGACCTCGCATCTCCACAGAGGAAATGCATTTTAGTCAGGGTGAGTTCTGTGTCAGTTCTGCATTTATTCTGCTCTGCCCTTTCAGTGTTCTCAGAAATCATGAGACTAAGAGAGAGGGGAAAAAAAGTAACTTTTTGTACTCTCTTGTATTGTGAGGAACAAAAGCAGGTCTGACTTTTGATTGATTTTATTTGGGGATGACCATGTCACTGCTCTAGTTCTTCTCTTTCTCACCAGTGGCTTTATAGAGTCATGCCTGGCTTATTCTGATTATCTGAACAGAGTTGCTTGATTCCTACAGTTGACTCCAAGATCTGTCACTATAGTGTGGCCGTAGCACTCCTCTTGCCACACTGAAATGGAGCCAAGCTCTGGGTAGCAAAAACTGTGTAAGCTACTCCTTAATAAGATTTATGCTCAAGCACTACCCCTCTAGTGATCTTGAGGACTCTTCACAAATTCTTATAAGGGTAGCTTTAATAAAAGTTCTGCTTCACTGGATTTCAGTTTCGGCTCTTTTTCTTAGAGAAGGGCAAACTTCAAAAGAAAGAAATTTGCACAATGATTAAAACAATACAGGATTTAATTTTCTTGTAAAGGGAAAGGAACACTTGGAAATACTGCATTCCTGGATGAAGTGTGTTTGTGTAGTCTCACCAATCCATGTGCATTTAGTCCTGCTATTGCACTGGCTCTAACACAGACTGCCTGACTATGGTAGATGACTGCAGGAGGAGTATGTTTAACCCCTTCCTTTCCTTGGTTTCTCTGCAGCCCCACCTGGTAACTCTTTTCAGCAACAACTGGTCACAAAGGAGGGGAATGAGCTCTACCACTGTGTAATCTACCTTGCACCAGGGGATTATCACTGCTTCCACTCGCCCACCGACTGGACCGTGTCCCACCGACGGCATTTCCCAGGTTGGTTCCTGTTCCTAGAAACAACAGCTGTGGAGGGAAGCACTGCTGGGGACCACTGCTGAATGAGACACACAGTGCAGAAGCTGTACAGTTACATGATAAGTAACGGTAGAAAGGTGATTTGTCACAAAGAGTAATGAGAGTTGTACAGCAGTATAGTTTACCAGAGCAAATCACATATAAATGGTGAAAACTAATACTGTGTTCAAGCTGTTTGAGTACTTTGAAGTACCCATTGATGCATGCTGACCTGATTTGTTCCCAAACACAGTTTGTTCAGTTTGCACCTGAAATACAGGTAGCTTTGCAGAGCACACCAAACAGTAGCCTAAAGTATGATCTCTGCTTGTATGATCTCTGCTTGGCAGAGAAAATGAACTGAACAGTTACACTACTGGAGCTGGGATCGGATGTTTTTGCAGATAACAAAAATACTTTACCTCTTGGTACCTAGCAAAAACCTAAGTATTTGGATTTGGTTTCTAGCACCATGAGAGAGAGATTGAGCTGCCACACACATCCTTCTGTGACCCCTTTGTTTTCACCACAGCCTTCTCTTTCATTCGCTCTGCCTGGCACTTGCCTCTCTTCCTACAAACAACTGACACAGTTGTTTACTGGCCCAGCTACAGTTATAGTGAAAATACCATCTGAGTGGCATTACAATATTGCTACAAACCAGACAACCTAACCTGAAGTATTTCCTCACTTCTTCAGGCTCTCTGATGTCTGTGAATCCCGGAGTTGCTCGCTGGATCAAGGAACTGTTCTGCCACAACGAGCGGGTTGTCCTTACAGGTGACTGGAAACACGGCTTTTTCTCATTAACAGCTGTGGGGGCAACCAACGTGGGCTCCATCCGCATCTACTTTGACCAGGTGAGCAGGATTGTGCTTTTGATGGCTGAGGTTGGTACAGCATAACAAAATTAAAACAAACAAAAAAATCTTATTACTCTGAAATTAGGGTGTTTCACAATACTGACGTTCTAAGACTGATTTAAACAGTGTTGCCTCCAGTATAGACTGTTTTTTAAGTATTCCTCTTGCACCTTTGAATTGTGAGTTCCTGCATTAAAGTGCCTGAGTATGTGCAGTGCACAGCTGTGGTGAAGATACAGAGCACTGAAATCCTCCAGTAACAGGTTTCTTCCTTCTCTGTACAGGACTTGCACACCAACAGTCCAAGTTACTCCAAAGGTTCCTACAATGACTTCAGCTTCATATCCAACAACAACAAGGAGGGCATCCCCATGAGGAAAGGGGAACATTTAGGGGAATTTAACTTAGGCTCTACAATTGTACTAATCTTTGAGGCACCCAAGGACTTCAAATTCAACCTCAAAGCCGGACAGAAAATCCGCTTTGGAGAAGCACTGGGCTCTCTATAGAAACTGTCTCAGCAAGAAGATTTTCTACACAAAGAGACTCTTTTCACACCACTGAGTGTTTCACTTAGCAAGTCCGTATCACTCAGCAGGACCTGGGTGAGGAGAAAAGATGTCACTGCTGCGTTAAACTTGAGAGTGTTTGGTCTCCATTTACGTGCTGCTGAATGTAGCAACTGAATGATCATGGATGTACGGAGTACAGCTGCCTTTAACCATGTTGCCCATGGAGGTTTCTGTCCCACCCTGTGCCTGGTGTCTGTCATGTTCTGCCCTGAATGTGCCACAGGATCATTGTGTTCTTAGAGCCTTTTAAGTCCCTTTTAAGCCTTCCTAGGCAGGTGCAATGGGGAAGGGTGGAGGTACAGATTACCTGTATTTAAAGGGACACTGACAGGCTCAGTCCCACCTTATACCTTATATCTGCAATATTTGTTTTTCAGACCTTGAGTGAAGAGTATGTTCTCATATTTATTCTTTTCTAAGAAACTCTGCTGGAATTCTTAAATAAAGGCAGCCTCTGAAAGCACAGAGGGCCAAACAGTGAAATTGGCTGCTGTGCCTTCACAGCCCAAACAAAGCAAAGCATACAAGTCAGTACAATGAATGACACTCATCCAGGTTTTCTACTGTTAAACAACTTTAGTTCTTTTGCCTGACATTGTCCCTTTAAAAATGGACTTTGCACTGTATTTTAAACCTGAAAACACTGTGTCTACATTCCAGACAACAGAACTTGTCATCTTGGGATTTTCTTTTTTTTTTTTTAAAAGACAGACAAAGTTGTTTGTCCTATTCCTAATCCATGGTTTTATTTTGCTATTCCAGGCCTTAAAGTTTTTGTCTTTATGAGAGACAGGTACTTCACCTCTTGGATTAAGGAGTTAGAAGATACAGGGCATGTTTTTCTTGGGTGAGGTGATAGTAACTAAAATATGGTTTTACTTTTTGCTATGTATCTTCATCATTGCTTTGTCACTAAATTATTGAGGAGTTAGTTCTTTTATATTCTTTTATTACAGGACAGCTTCAGCTACTTCAGGACCAATTTTTATTGCACAGAGTAAAATGCCCTATGCACTGACTGTGTTTAAAAATATTATGGCTCTTTGAAGAAATCCCCCGTTGCTTCCCTTGACTGGCAACAATTTCATCTTATTCAAAATATTAAAAAACACCACACTGGCTCTGACTTCTGCCCTCCTACTTAATGCTAGGAATGTGCTGGGGGCTGAAAGCTTTGTGCTGAAGCTTCATCCACTGTAAAATTTTAGAGCCTCTTTGTGACTTCACATCAAGAAGAGTTAAAATGTAACACCTTGGATCTGTTGCATGTGGCACTGAAACACCACTGCCAAAGTGAAGAGAAATTACTTTAAAAAACTCAATGTATCAATTGTTTTTAGAGAATAAACTGGTTCAAGTCCCAGCACTCTAAACATTTAGAAGTGATTTTGCTGTCCAGAGCTTGTTGGAGTGGACATGCTAACAAAACCTGCCTTTCTGCTTTCTGAAAAATTTCTTATTCTACTTCCTTGCTTGAGCTACTTTTCTGCTACTTCAAGGAGATGATGGGCTTTGACCAGCTCTCATCTCCTAAAGAAACCCTTCTTTGTATGCACTGCAGAAAATAGAATATAATTTTGTTGTACAAATGTCCAGTTTGCCAAGTCCTGTATGCTTAGCTTGTCATCAGGAGGGAAGGGATGAGAAACTGCCTGGAAGTGGTGTAGCCCAGCCATGAGTCAGATGATGGTGGCTGTTTGGGTGACAAGCAGGAGAAAATTCATTTGGCTCCAGGAGTCAGTGTTTCCTCACTTTACAGGGGGAGGAGTTTGAAAGCTTGAAGTGGCTCTCAGCCACCTATCTTGTTAAACTTCTTGGCATTAGCAAGTTTACTCCTGCAGCAGTATAGTACCAGATACAAGTTTTTTTAAACCTTTGAGAGTGAGAAAAGAGTAAGGCAAATATCAGCCCCGAGAGGAGAAAGTTATGGTGAACTTTTTGATTAAACTTCAATGTCATGTTAACAGTCAAAAGCAAATTTGTGCCAGTGGATGAGAGAGACAATTTAATCTTTTCCCCCTTTTCCACATGGGCCTATGACATCCAGACCCAGCCCAAGGAAGTTTAAGCTTTAATTTCTTCCTACTCACCATCATCATCATCCACAATATCTGAAGGTAACTGTTAGCCTAGATGGAGGATGGGTTGCTTGATGTTTGCTTTATTAGAAATCTCAGAAGGAAGAGAGGATTCAGCATTCAAATGGCTGTTTTCATGATGGCTTTAATACTGTGCACAGCGAGCTAATAAACCAACATTGCTTGTGATGCAGGGGCCAGCACTGCACCCTGGGAGTGAAAACAAAGTTCCTCGAGGGTACTGATAATGCTGTGAATTTCTCCTGCATGGAGAATCCATTTTATTCAACTGTATCAGTAGCACGGTATTTTTGTATGTCAAAGTGTATGACTTACTGACATGAACTCATTGAATTGCAAACATTTTGAAATAAAGAGTCTTATCTGTGTTGCTTATCCTTCTGGCCTGACAGGTAACCTAAACTAGGTAGTGCAAGTGCAGCATGAGGTAGATGGAGCTCCAGTTTGGGTTTTGATCAGGTATAGTAACAATTACAAAAAGCAAAAATATTTAATTTATGAAGTATAAATGCCATACATAGAACTAAGTGAATGGATACATCTCTTGCCTTGTCCCCTGCTATGGAAGGGGCAGAAGGTCCTACCCCTGAGCTGGGAGGTTGGTTCAGATGCATTACAGGCCCAGAGCAAGCTGGAGCTCGTTCAGGCGGGCGAGCAGGCTCTGCACGTGGTGTCTCTCTGCTGCTTGTGCCTGGGTCAGAGTGCTGATCCTCACCTGCAGCTGAAGGGGAAGGCAGGTGCATAAGCACGAACATGTTTGTACACTGAGACACCATTTAGTCTTTGTGACAGCAAGAGCTGCTCCAGCAGCCCTGGTGTTAGCCCACTTGTGAGCCAGGAAGTGATGGATTGTGTCACTCAGGAACAGCCCAGCACTGGCTGCAGTCAGGTACCAGTACCCACACCTGGCTGTGGGCCATGAGGCCTGAGAGCAGTGCAGGGTGCAATCTGCACACAGGGAAATTGGCTTGAGAAATTGCACAAAAGAATTTTGAGACTGAGTCTACTAAAGCCTTATCTGTAGCTTGGAAATAGCCTCAGAAAGGTCTGCTGGAGCAGGAGTTACATTTGTGAACAAACAGGAAGATCCATCTACACAGCCTGTTCTGCTCATCAGCCCATTTCTGACTACAAGTTTCCCTTCTCTTGGCATTTCACTAACAGCTTATTACACAATTCCTCACAGCTTCCAGCAGCCTTCAGGCTAAGTGTGCCACAGTGACAATCACTGCAGTAACTTCAGTTTGAATGCTGTGTACACACCTGACCCAATTCTTCCTGAGCTCCTTGCACAACATCTTGGTCTCCTGCTTGCCTGCTCGTTTCCAGCCACTGCTGCAGAATCTGTGCCTGCTGCTGACAGCACCTGATAAAATGGATTAGAAGGATTCTTATCCCAATTAAAAGCTCAACGGTCTAAGCCAACTTAGACTTGCAACTGATACTTGCAATAAGACACTATTTTTTTCTCAAACCAGTGAATGGTTAAAATGTTTTTAAAAAAGTAAAAAGGCAAAAAAAAAAGAATGCTGGAAAGCAGAGGAACCTGAAAAGTGTTGTCTCCATCTCCTGCTTCTAGTCTCTGACTTCTTCCTTTCCTGACAGTTAGATCCCTCCCAAACTCCATTTTCTTCTAAGCATTTTTGTAAATGTTTTCTTGTTCTAGCAGAGCAGTAATCAAATACCAGCCCTATTTTTTTAAATTGACAGTTGAAAAAGCTCAGTCCTCGCTCCTCTTGCTAAAAAAACCTAAAAGCTAAATTTCAGCTGCTCTGCCCAATTTATTTGTAGTGTCCTCAGATTATACCCAACAATACCTCTCACATGCTTCTCCAAGAGCTGCCAAAGGTATAATTAAATTCTTGGCTGCCTACAAAAGTAGTTATGCACATACCCTCTTTCACCTGGAGTGAACTCAAAAGGAGAAAACGAAAATATAACTTTTTGGTTTCATTCACATTTCTACTGTGAACAGACTGATTATTTTCAGGGTAGATACATACAAGAAGTACAACACTGAGCTGACAACATGAAGAAAAGATGGCTAAAGGGGCATTGCAACATACTTGAGTTCCAGCTTCCTGCTGTAGTAGTACTGCATCTGCTGCTGGATGTGTAGGAGTTCAACTTCCACCTTTCTCTGCAACACCATTTCTTCCCCTTCAGCTGAATGGAAGATACAAGGCACAAGCAATGGAGGTAGAACAGATATTCACTATTTTTTCTCATCAAAGAAACAGGAATTATTTTTAATGACAGGAAAAATGGAACCTCCTGAGTCCTTTTCACATGTTTTGTTACCCTGTGACATGTACCTGTTCACCCTGTGAGAGGGCAGCAGTCCTGACAGCAGTACAAGCTCTGAAGACTCAGTTTGAACACACACAAGATAAGAAATGCTCTGTTGGATGGTTTAGTACTACAAATACTGTTTTGGCCTGTTAGGATTTAGTCTTTTACATCTAGTATAGAAATAATTAAGTAGTTACAGTCTAGTCCTGCAGAACACAAAGTTCATGCTCTGATGTCATTAAAGACACCCAACAAGAGGTGCTTAGACACCATCTGTCCCCTTTACAGCCATACTGTAAAACAAGGAAATCTCCAAGAGCCTTACTGGGTGAGCTCTTCCCTCCTAAAGCAATTTCTGCTGTACACATGAACACCCCAGCACCCGACCATGTTCTGCTAAAAGAAGCTGACCTCAAGCAGTTCCCACCCTTCAATCCCTAGAGCAGGGCTTAAGCCCCCAGACTCAGCAGAATCCATACAACTGTATTTACCATGCCAGAAAGGAGCACTGACATCCTTTAGCTCCTGATGCTGGCATACAAGATTGCCCTGTCTCCTGCACATTTTGTAGCAGTGATTTACAGTCCCACACAGATCAGAGAGGAGGATGAGCAACTGCTACAGTTCAGATCTGAGGACCTACCTGCAGTTTGGTGACTCCCTTTTCCCACCAAGTCTTCAGGTGACAGCAAACGTGGCTGCAAATTTGGTCGCAACGTCTTCTCCCCAGAGTTCTGCTGACAGGCTTGGGAATGGGCTCCTTGGTGACCACTCACAGGCTGACCTCTCTACACAGTCAGAATGATATTGGGTTTTTCCTCACAGGGTTTTCTTAAATAGGATGTGCCTGACCTACTCAGCCCTACTCCCACTGAGACAACCCCTGTAGTCACTGAGCTCCTCTTATAAAATCCCACAGAAGAAGCAGAGCTTACAAGATGGGCTCCTGGATTTCTATCATGGACATATTTCACCAATATTAACACCTCCCATTCTGTGTGGAACAAGGAGTTTAACCTGCAAGTAGGTACTTGCATTTTGAGTGAATTTCAATTTTTTGAGGCTCTCGGGCATAGCCACTGCTCCTAAACTGAGTTTCTCCTAAATCCCTGCAATCTGGACAGCACACTGTAACTGATCTGTACTCTGAAGGGGAAGCACCCTCACACCACTTGCTAGGAAAAGATCTGCCTAGAAAGACCATCAGGAAAAAGGCATAAAATACAGTAAACATGTAAATTGCTTCAGACTGGGGGTAAACAGTTCTTGGTCATTCAGAGGCAGTTCACTTGGTCAGATTTAAATATGACAGCTAGAACAAGTGAAAAACAGCTCAACATCGAGATAGGCAGTTCAGAAGAGCCACAGGAAAACACAGCAACAAGCAACAGGCCAGTACACACACTAATTGTTCCTTCAGCAATACACTCACCTTTTCTGAGTCAGCTTTCATTTGGGGCATGAAAGAGGCAGGAGACCACAGCTCTGGCCCCTGCCCAGCACGGTGCAGGCCCTGTGTCCACAGAGGGAGAGAAGGGAGAGCAGCAGAGGTGAGAGAGGGACAGGGATGAGCAGCATTGGCCATTTGAGACAGACATTTACAGGTACTTTCTTCCATGTGAGGTGTCAGCATTAAGTTCCCAGTCTGTGCAGACCATTTAGTCACAGATGTTTGCTGGAAGGGCACCTCTGACCTGTACAGGAAGAAGGATGAGGTCACTACACATTGCAATCAGTTGGTCTTGTCCTTTGCTGTCAGTGCAGAAAAAGGGAGAATTTAGTCATTCCCTTGCATACAGCTCTCTAATTAGCTGCTTTACTATGCCCTGTAAGTCACCCTCTTTTCTTTACTTTTAAAAATAGATTTTCTACCTAGTAAAAGGAGGTGCCAGCAGTTCCTTGCTTTCTAGAGATCCCAGAAGGAAGTCAGGCTTCCGTGGTGGTAACCTGGCTCGTTGAATAGCATTTCTGAAAAGACAAACAGAACAAAGAATGCCCCAGATATATGATTATTTTAAATTGGCATAAGCTGGCATTACATCCCAAGAAACAGTGCTGTTCCATCATTCATCCCTGCTCTGCAACATTCCCCTTGCATGCAATAATTCTTGAAAATTAAATTTCAACCTCTATTAATGTGAATATCTGGCTCACCATGTGAATGCTTGTGCCAACACAAGGAGTGGTGGAAGGGACACAACTGAACAGGGCAGAAACTCTTCTTTTGGCAGCATATACTTGCTTAAAGCAATGTGAAGTTACCATCTTATTTCCCTGCTGGGCTCCTGTCCTGGACTGAGAAGCTTCATGGAAGGTTCTTCCTTGCAACTGCCCCATGAGCAACAGGAATTTTTTAAGAAATAGCTTCCCCAGGGCAAAGAAAGGGGCAAGAAGAAAGTTCAGATTCTGTACACCAGGATCTTGATGTTTATCATTTCACCAGACATGACTTCAGTGAAAAAAACAAGAGCTTCAGTGACAGCTCTAGGTCACCTGGGCAAGAGAAGCTGTCCTGATGGTCCATCACAGGTATCTTTCAAAAGTTTCTCTGTGTAACTGTTCCTATGACAAATGACCAACACTCCAGCTGTACCTTGAGAAACACACAGTGGAAGGTCTAGAGCTGAGCTGGTTCTACCTGTCACTGATATGCCAAGTACAGTCACAAACTGCTTCACTATATGTAGGCTGATGTTTGCATTACACAGCAGCTCTTCTCTAACTCTGCAGCACCAGCCACATGATGCTGGAGAGTTAAGGGGAATGCATGGGACTGACTCATCAGTGTGAAAACTTGGAAACACAAAAATGAGACACACATAAATAGGTTACATATATGCAAAGTTACATATATGCCAGAGAAATAGGGGAGGGACTGGAAATTTACACTCACAGGTCACTGAGAACTGAGGCCCCATCAGCAGGGTGAAGTGGTAGATGTCTGCATTTTGAAGGCCATGGCTCTTCCTCTAAAGAATGTCCTCTTGTCTCAAGACTAACATCAGGCCTTTTAAATGTCCCTTGCTTCTTCAGAGGTGGCAGAAAAGAACAAGGATTATTTAATTTCCTGGAAAGAGCCTTCTGTTTCCACAGCATGGCACAACAATACACTGAGTGCTGAAGGGTGCAGGCTGCCTGCCAACACAAAGAATAGCAGAGCATCTGATAGCTGAGAGCAGGAAGCACCACATCACCCAGGGAGAAGGACACCACAGAGGGAACTGAGATTTCTCATGATCTCACAGCCATACCAGCTCTCTAAACTAAATCAAGAGGTCCACTGTGGTAACATTTGGGTAAGGGGAAGTAACTGTGTACTTCTGCAACAAGGCAAGCTGCACATCAGCACATGGAACAACTGGCATCTTGAAAATCTGGAAAAGAGCTGGGAAAGCTGCCCAGAAGCAGGAAGAGAGCAATCAATACAGGCATCCTTTTCACACACAGGGCTGGGTTGATACTCAAAGGCAGAAGCAACACAAACCCACATTTGAAGGTATAAGCAGTGCTAAAGCTAAGATAGGATCAAATGCAGCCTCTAATTCTAGCACAGAATTTAGAGAGTTGACCCTAGCCACATGCAAAGGTTTCATCCAGAAATATTGTCTATGGCAGGAATTGGCCAGTTTTGAAATAGTTTCAAAATTACATTGCTAATGGAAACCTTCCATGAGTGTGAAGTGCTCTAGTCTCAGATGAATGAAATGCTTTGAACCACAGATAGAAGTATGTGGGATCTAAACAACAGCTGAGATGTGGGGCTCCAAGATACACACGTGCACATACACACAAACACACCTCCCACACAGAGCAGACATCTGAGCAGTCACTCTCTCACCTCCAGCTGGCACTGGGCATGGAGCTGTCCCTGCAACTGTTTCATGCCAGTGATGTTTTTCAAGGCCCAGGTTGCACCTTCTTTCAGAGAAGTCGCGTGGTGAACTCCAGTGACTTTTTCAACACCATCTTTCTTCTCCTGTTGCCCCTTGGCAAACCTGAGCCAAGCATCAAACACCTACAACAGGAACAAAAGAGAACTTTGAGTGTCACACAAACAGGTTCTGGGCCAGGGACTCCCCCTGCAGACAGAACACTCTCCCTTCCACGGCATAGGAATAGGCAGACCTACAGCAACAGCAGGACTCTGCCACAAGGACAAAGGGACAGGCAGTTAAATCAGCTGAGACTGGATGGGTAATCACCAAGAAGTTTTAGGGACAGTTTCCCAGCATCCCAAAATAACATACAGCACCCCAAAAATAAAAGGAAACAGATATTCAGCATGCACTCTGCTGACTGCAGTCAAATCTGCACGACCTGCCCATCTGCAAACTCCTCTGGCCCTGCCCTGCACACCCCTTACCTTTCTCTGCACTGACAGGGACCAGTGCCACAACGCCTGCACTGTCTGCTGCTTCTCCCTCTGCTGCTGCAACAGCTGTCGGGGGAAAACAATGCACAGCAGCCAGGTTAGGAGTTCACACACCCCACACCAGAACACCAGCCAAAGCATCAACCAAAGACAAAGTGATGGCAGAGACAGAGCAGAGAAACCTACTCAGTTCACTGAGTCTATGGCAAGGTGTCCCTTGTGCTCGCTGAACCAAAAAATCCTGAACATGTTTAAATAAACTTTTTTTGGGTCCTTGTATAAATGGAACACGAAGGAGAAGCGACAAGGATTAGCAAAGAACAAGGTATCTACCCAGGTAAAAATTCTTTACCCGAGTTTTCCAGCAAGAGAAGGAAGCAGAGCAAAGTCTATGAGTCATGAGGGCATCTCCCCTTCTCTGCAGCAGCTGTAAGGCAACCAAAACAGTGAGTCACTTGCAAACAAACCCCATTTATCTGAGCCAAATGCTATTAGAATAGAACAGCTACCAAACAGCCTTTATCATCCTCTCTTTGCTCTGTTGAGGCCACTCTCAATACCCAAGTGCTCTACAGTGTAACACAATTTGCAGATATCTGTGAGCTCAGCAAGAATTTCATTCACAGTAAATGGTCCCACCCGTGGCAAGCTCAGCTTGTCTTGTTAAATCTGTTACTTCTATCAGTTTCTTAAGGCAAGGCACAGCCATGCTCCTTCCTTCTCCGTGCACAAAGCTGTCGTGCTCCTCCTCAGCCAAGACTGCCATTCCCTTCAGCATGGGACACAGCCTGCTCCTCCACACCCCTAACTTCCCACAGGCTGGGGAAGTTGCTGATCCTTCTCACCATTTTCCCAAGGCACTGCTGATGATAATTCTTCCATTTCAGCAGGTATTTCTGGAGCAGGTGCTGCTGGTAGTGCTGTGCTGCCCTGTGGTGCTGAGCCCTCAGCATCAGAGACTCCCTTGTTAATTCCTTCCAGTGAAGAAACAGGGTCTGTAAATGCACTGACAGGGCAAGAAAGATTAACTCATGTACCAAAAAGAGGCTTAATCTCAGAGTATTAAGTGATCAGCTGCTCTTCCAGACTGTTTCAGCAATACTCAACGTGGCCAATACTCAGCGCTGTATTCAGTATAGGAAGAATTCAGTATTCAGTATAGAAAGAACAACTGTGAAATGCTTCATGTGACAGACAGGGAGGCAGGACTTCCAAGTCTTCCCTGCTGCCACTGACATTCTTTAAAACCTTTAGGAAAAAATTTGCCCTTTGTGCTTTAGAGTTCTCATGTCAAGAATGTACCATAGTCCCGTGAAAATGCTTGCTGAATCTGGGGGACTTTCAGCATGAATTACTAGAGAAATATTAAAGCAGTAATTGGAAACTCTTACTTGCATTGCCCTCAAAACAGATCTTTGAGCTGCTCAAAATTAGTAATGGAAAGTTCCTTTGAGGAAGGAAGTGTTACCATCCCTTGAACAGACAGAACAAATAGAGAAGCAAAAGTCACACAAGCAGTCTTCAGCAGAGCACTGGAGTCCCAAGTCACTCTGTATTCTGTGGGGACATCCTCTGTAAGCCAACAGACCATGCAGTCACTTCATGTGTAGAGATGACTCAACAGACTGTCCTTGGCTTGCACACACACAACGAGGTGTTTTAAGAGTTTAACATCTCCATCAGCTCACCTCCATCCAAATGCTTTCTGGCCTCCATCACAGCTGTCACCTTCTGCTGGCGCTGACAGGCTCGTAGCCAGGCAGTGGCTCTCCACTGCAGCAACACCTAAAGGTGCAATGCAAACAGGAGATGGGATACAGACTGGCACTGCCATGCAAGGGGGTGCAATGGACTCCCCCACATCACTGCTTACATAACCATTTCCACCTCATTTTTCACATAAACCTCAGCAAGACAGAAAGTTTCCTACAAATTAAATACAGAACTATTTCAGAGGGTCCCCCTGGCAGTTTTCAAGGCATTCTTCTTTTCCATCCTCCCTGTCTCACTTCACCAATATTTCTGTACTCTATCATACTGGTTTTCCCTTCCTTCTAAGAAAGGAAGAGGAAAAGCTGTAAGTTCACTCAGAGACACTTGTAAAAAGATGAGACTCCCACTTTTCAGACCTTTCTTAGCTGTGGCTCTTAGATTAAGTTTTTCATCCTTCTAATTGCATTACTTGACCCCTGCCTGAACCAGCACCTGTACTGAGACCTTGGCACCTGCAGTGCAGACCCTACCTTTGACAGGACTGCTCTCCTGTAGTGCTCATCTGCCCAAGCAGTTGCCTTAAATTCATGTATAAGAGCAAGGGCATTTTCTCTCCATGTGCACAGCACCTGTCTGAAGGCAAAAATACATTACAAGTTTAAAAACAAACAAAACCCATTAAGAATGATTCTCACTTGTTCATTTTGCACCTTCCTACTCACAAGGGAACCAAAACCAGCTGCATCTATAAACTCCATTATGCAAATCAACTTTTGCCCCTTCAGGTCTCTGCTGAAGAGAAGGCAGTGCAAAACAGAGCACACTCTGAAATCCAGCAGCCTCAAATGAGCCAGTCAGGCTCTGCAGGTGACTCAAGCTGTATGGCATTAAAACAAATAAGGTAATTAAAACTAAAGTAACTACAACCAATGTGATAATATTTTTAATCACCCTCCTCACTGTAATGCAAGACAGCCTCCACATCTTTCAGGCTGCTTTAATACCATGACAGGAAATGATACAGTTTGCTGTAACAGATTCAAAAAATGTTCAGGCAAAACAGCAAATAGGAAGAGGTTGATTTCTTTTAACTAGATGGCCTGCATGGAAAGAAACAGCAGGGCATGGCAGAGTCAACTCCCAGCACTGAACATTCTAGGAGTTACAAAGGTGGCAGTGAAAGAAAGAAATTGATTTGACTGCAGTGCAGTCACTTCTCTCATGCTGCCTAGGAAAAGGCTCACCGCAGCAGCAGTCGAGTGTGCTGTTTCTCCTTTTCAGCTACTTGATACAGAATACACTGGACATTTTGTTGGTAAATCTGCAAAAAAAATAGCATTGAGAAGTAAATTTCCCTCAATTGTTGACACCTCTGAGGAGAGAAAACATCTAGAAACTCTTAGTAGCAGCAGCAGTAGAGTACAGAGGGGAAAAAAACACAGACATTGCAATCAAATGCTGCTTTTCTGTGACAAGTACTCATTAAATAATAATGATATATCATTATACACTATGTCATTATACAATAATGATATATCATTCACCAATGCCACAATATTATCTCAGTTATTCTGCTCCAAAAAGCAATGCTAGAGCTTATAGAGCCCTCCAGCCTCCATTCCACCTTGCACACTTGGTGTGTACGTGCCTGGAGTGAAGCAGTGTGGCAGCTCCTCAGCTCTCACTGAAACACTACAGCACATGCAGCCAAGTGCCTCAAAGCAAAGGATGCTCCCTCCTACCTTCCAAGCTGCCAAGGTCTTGCCCAGCAACGTGTGTTGATAGTGCAGGTCTGCTTGCACCAACTTCCTCCATTTCTCACGCTGATGTCCCACATACTGTAAGGAGAAAGTGGAAAAAAACCCAAGAGATTCACATGCATGAAGGAGGGAAAACAGGCAGTGGCAGAGAGAAGAGGGAGAAGGACCATTCCCAGTCTCTGGGGAAACATAATCATTGTCTCAGTGTAATAGGTCTTCACCCAAACTGGTGCTGCACTCTGCTATTTCCTCAAAGGGCCTGGTTGAGGTGCTTTTTCCGTGCCCTTTGTAGGAATCCTCTTGGAGACTGATGCAATCCACTCAAGTTAACAGGTCTGCACCAACATACCAGTGCCAACTATAGAATTTCTCATAGATTCTCAAGACATGCTGCAAAGCACATCTGGTACCTCATACCATGGTAAGGAAAAGGCCCAGCATAAAAGTTCTCTGTGACACTATTTGCTACCTGTAGACAACTACAGGCCATACACAAAGGCCTGGCTGCACACTGCTAACTTAACTCAAGTTTTGAGGACACACCCAGTACTGGGTAGGGACAATTTCATCACACTAACTCTGGTTACATTCCCAGGTGCACCTAACCATAGTCCCATTCTCACCATATCTAGATACATGAACAAAAAGAATTCCCTCTCCTCCCTGCACAGTTCCTGTTCCACCCACACTGAACTGGTTTTATCCACCTGAAAAGGGAGGAGAGCTTTGGGATGACTGGTGTTTAAATAAACAATTTCCTATCTAGCCACATGGGTACAAGCAATTCAGACATAATAAAGAATTCAAGCTCTTCCCCATCTGTTAACTCTCTCACCTCCCTCCACTTGTTCCAAGTCTGCTGCAGACACTTTGAACAGTGAAATCTTAAGGCTTGTGTCTCCTTGAGCCTCCTATAAGAAAAACAGTTATTTCTCCTACAATGCAATCCATGTTACTGAAGCTTTCTAGCACAGACTTGAGTCCATATTTGTTATTTTCAGTAATTAGTTAACTGAAAGAAACCTAGTAAACTCCAAAGCACAAAAAAAGAGTCAGCATCGTTATGAATTAAATGCTGTTTAGGCCACTACAGGGTCAGTCCAAATCATTCTCCATTTAAAAAAAATTCTTACTCTGTTTTTCTCTCCTGATCCTTTTGCTTCCACAGAGAGAAGGCCTTTAGCAGCAGCTGATTATTGTAGTGATCTCTTGCATGAAGCAAGGCCTCCTGCTCCTGCAAACGTGCAGCTGTTCTCCTACGCCAGGAGCACCAGCAACGGCGCAAGAGTCGCCTCTCGAAATGAAGCACAGCCTAGAATGGAAACAAGGTGGCAATGAATTCATCACCTACAAACCACAGAAAACAGCTCCTTAAAGCTGATGTGCACAGAACTGTCCAATGTTTGTTCTTCTGTTCTCAGGTTGGACAGCAATGGACACATCACCAAAGGCCCTTTGCTGTGAGGTTACATCACACGCTCTGCAGGCACCTGTGTGCCCTGGGATGGAGGAACTGCTACCAGAAAACAGCAGGCCAAGGAGAGGAAAAACACAGGCTGATAAATAGCATGTGAAGGACTCCCAGGAAGTGATAAGTGCCAGAGACCAGTCCTGTTGAATTTACAAGAACTGATAATCTCACACCACCAAGAGTGAGCCATATCTGCACAAGGACACCCACACACGCTGCCACCCACTTGGAGCTGTGTAAGAGACCTCGTAAAAGGCTGTAGTGGCTGCCACATGTAAAGACTTCAAGATTTCATATATATATATATATATATACACACACACACACACACCTCCCCTTAGAAAATGAAGGGCCCTGTAAGGAACCTTATGGACACCTACCTAGAACCAACCAATTTGTCAGTACAACCCTGCACTTCTTAAATAGGTTGGGGTTGGCCCATTATTACTATTTTTTTTTTCAGTGAAGTAACTATGAAACTGTAAGAAAGAGAGAACACACACATTTACAGTGTGAAGGAATAAGTGAATGAACTATGTGAATGGCTATCCTCTAATAATAACAATTTGATTCTATTATTAACAAATTGCTTAACTTAACAAAGGTGATCAGTAAATATTGATTGTAATCTGTTTCCCCTGACTTGATCCCTCACCAGGGAAAAGGGAATTTACAACACAAGTCCATCTCATGCTAACTCATGTTCACAGAGTGTGACTACAAAACCATCCTCTCTGTTGCCTTAGAAAGGCCAGGTACAAGAGTCACATTTACCTTCTTCTCTCCCATTCGATATTCTTGCAGCTTGCAGGCCTCCAGCAGCCAGGTGTCAAATACCTGTCTCATCAACACCCTCCTGCAAGCAAAAAAGGAGGATGTCAGCACAGGAGAGAACTCCTTCAGAGAACATATTGATTTTATGAATATCAAACAACCAACCCACCTGCAACTTAAACAGCTACTTGATTTTTCAAACCATGGAATCCTTCTTTAGAAATCAGGCAGCAATAGATCATTACTCTGATACAGTCCAGCTCTTAAATCTAAACAAGCCACAGAGCTGGGTTTAACCAATCTCCCTCTCACCTTCTACAGAGAAGCAGGAGATGTAAATTGTTCATTACTCACAGAAAATGTCAGAGCAATTGGCATGAAGATGGTAATGCTTCAAAGGTATTACTATACTTTAGAAGAGAACCAAAAATGCACAAATTCCACATTTGTACAAGTCTGTATTAATATTTCTCTGCATACCTGTAACGGGCATGAGCCACTGCTGTTAAGGCCTGCTGCTGTTCTTCCTCCTTCTCTTCCAAACGGGACTTCCAACGGTTCCAGAACTTCTGCAGCACCTGAAATAAAGCACAGAAGACACAAAATCCCCCACAGATATCAAGTGAGGAGAAGAATGCAAAGAAGTTATTGAAGTCCTACTGAAACTGCTTATTGCAATGGCTGCCTCCTGCTCTGCTTTATGTATCAAACTTGTATAACCTCCCTTGAGTTTTTCTGGTAAAAGAAAAACCACTGTGAACACAGGGAAACAAAAACCTGAAATAACGTATGTAAGAGTGGCAGTTGACTCACCCAGGAGATTTTTTGTGGCTATTAGTATTTAGGAACAAAGCCACTGCTGTAATAAAGAAGTATTTTGTAGGTGACAGTGAAGTCAATAGGACAGCTCAAGAAAAACTAACACAAGAACCCAAGTCAAACTCACCATCACTTGATGCTGCCGGGAGGACAGATTCGTTCTCATTCGCTGAAGACGAGCGTTCACAACATTCTGCCAAAGACCCTTAAAGCCAAGTTTCTGTAACAGTGAGAAATAGATACAACTTCCATTTGTAATCCAACTGATCTACAACCCTGGAATCCTTTGATTGAGGGCAGAACATGGTAAAAAGCATTATGAGAGCATCCTGCTTCCAAGTGCTCTTATAATCACTAATGTTTTCACTTCATGATCCAAACTGGTTTACTGGCATTCTTTTGATGATCAGTACTGATCCAACCTTGAAAATAATTCAGTTTCAAAAAATCTGGAGGCTTGCTTGTGCCCATCTTTCAGACTGCCTTCAGGGACTTAATTTTTCTTTAAAAAAACCCACCAAAACCCCAATTATTTGCACATAATAAGCTATCTTTGGTCTCATGTGAGAGGCAGCACACACACATTACTGCAGAGAAGAAAAAATAATTCTTGTAGCAAAATAGTGTAAGAAACAACAATAAAAAGAAAAAATCTAGGGGAAAATTAAATCTCATCGTGAAATAGTCAGGGAGTAGGTAGCCCAACACTCTCAAGATTAATCTGCTATTTTGCCAGTTTCCCAATTGGAAGCATAACTGTTCTGGAGATCAGCAGAGTTTCTCCATTTGGATTCAACTGGCAGATTCCAGAACAGCTGAAATTTACAACCATGGTACATCTCCCACTGAACACCCAAACGCCACTGTCAGTATTACAGGGACACCACACCCCTTCCACCTGGCACATGACAGAGCTCTTACCAAGAGGTGGCACCTGTAGTGCTTTTCAGCCAGCTCACACTTCTGAGCCTCTTCCATGCACAGCACAACATCTGTCACCGAGTTAAAGTAGCTTTTACACAGAACCATCCATCCCAATACACACACAACTTCTCCCACAGAGGGGCACTATATCTCCATCTAAATTTGCTTCAGTGTTTGAATTTCCAACACTGGTAGCTGCAGAAGTTTTGAATAGAGTCAAACTTTTAGATTTTGAGTGCTTATCACAATAGGTTTCTGATTCACTCTTAAGTAAGGAATTCTTATACAACCATAAATTATCTTCTGCAGGCTCTTAGCTGCTACTACACTGTAATTACAATAGTTTAATGAATTGTTAGCATGGCATTACATACACCTACATAATGATAACATGTTTGCTGTCACTCACACTACTGGACAACATTCCTGCTTATTAACTGGATCTTTCCCCTGGGGGAAGGCTTCTAACTTGTGTGTGCTAAGGACTAAATACAGATTGGATACAATGCTTCCAGTGTGCAAAGACTCTCCACAAGGCAATCCTTGCTGCCTGTTTCTCCAGGTCCCTTTGGTGAGCATGCATTCTTCTCCTGCACTCCCATGACAGCCGCCAAGCAGAGAAGCACTGCTGGAGCCTCCTGCTTTGGTAAAACTCTTGGGCCAGCTCTGGAAGACAAACAAATCACTCATTACTTGTTCTGTCCTAGGCTCACTCATATCAGATGAGCTCATGGCATCTAAGCCACTTGTTTAGAAGTGACAAACTACCACAGAAAAATGGTGATAAGGATTCACACTAACACTCAGCTACAGATTATATTCTTCCTATTGATCACAAAGGCAGCTTTAAAGCAGTAACCTACTGTATTGACTTAGGAAGGGGAAATTAAGACACTGTGTTACTTGCTCAACATACTCAAGCTTGCTTACATTTCAGCATACTCCTATTAGTAGTTCCCAAATATCCAAGCGGGACTCTTTTCCACTACCACCAGTCAAAAGGCAACTCACAAGTATCTGAACGCATTCCAGGCATTTCAAGGGAAGAGACAAAAGAACTGGTGTACTTATCTTTACCACTCTGCATGGGTTGTCATTTGACTGATTATCAAGAAAAGCCACAGACTGACTGAGCAAAGTCTTGAATACATCCTTCTCACAGATA
Source organism: Climacteris rufus (assembly GCA_013398175.1). Classification (NCBI taxonomy): domain Eukaryota; kingdom Metazoa; phylum Chordata; class Aves; order Passeriformes; family Climacteridae; genus Climacteris; species Climacteris rufus. The sequence continues at coordinate 162,813 of VZRZ01003783.1, read as the reverse complement.
TCTCAGCCAAAATCTAATAGACAACATGCAAGTTTCCATCAAGGGAATTGTAAAGCATTTTTTTTTAAATCATATGGAAAGCAAGTGATCCTCCTGACAGTTCAACATATGATCGTGGCTAGCCAGGCCTGTCACAGTGGACAGCCCCAGCCATATCCCATCACCTGGTGGGCAGAGACATTGCAGTGTCTCCTAGAACACAGAAACCATCACCAGGCCCTAAGCACAGGGGCTGAGCCCTGTTCTGTCCTAACTCACCATTCTGTCGTTTCTTTACCCTGTGGAGGTTCAAGTATCCCAGCCATGCTCCCATGCACCTCCTCAATTCCCAGTGCCAGTGATGAGTTACTGCCCTGGTCTCCTTCTGCTTCTCATTCTGGGTGTGTAAATACAGCTCTCGCCACTGCAACCAAGCCTGGAGCAAGGGCAGTATGGGGAAAAAACAGACAAGATTGGGGAAATAGAACAAAGAGGAGAGGAAGCACACAAAGCAATAGGAAATGCCATCTAAGTTCTAAATGTGAAAGCCATGAGGAATGAGGTTCCCCCCCCATAAGAGGGAAAAAAACCCAACAAACTCCAAAAACGCCAAAGGAATGTCAATGAAAAAGAATGTCAAAATCAAACCTTTTTTTAATACTTTCACACTTTTTCCCATTAAGAGACAAAAATAATACATCTGTTTGACAACAGGCTTTCTTTCAGAGTACTTTCATATAAAAGGGAATCACATCATGAGCCACAGGTCACAAGTTTCTCTCCTTATTAAATACTGCCCTAAACCAGGCAATGTTACATCTTACAGTGCAGGCCAAATTAAATGCCATCCCTTCTTTTTAATGAAATGGACAAAAAGCCACAGTTTCAGTAAAAGAAGGAAAGAAACCCACACAGTTTTCACTGCAGCTAAGACAAACAATTTACTGAAGGAGCTGGCAATCTCTCAAGCATATGAAATGCTGAACTTATTTTCTTACCCTAGAATGGAGTTGAATGTGCTTTTAGAAATTCAGTAGGACACAAGAAATGGTGTCTTGCACAGGCAAGGTGCTGCCAAACAGATGAGCAGCGCTATCTTGCCTCCTAATGGGACAGTGGCTTGGACCTCTGTGGATTTCAGCATTCTAGAGAGCTGGATGGAAACATCCTTCATCGCCCTACTCAAAATGCCAAAGCTGCAAACTAGGACACCTGTTTTCTTTTACCTCTTATCTACCTTGGTTAGTTTGTCTGGTGGAGAGAACTCTGATACTTTCACCATCATCAAGCATTGTACAAGACAGTGTAATTTCTCTGGATCCAGTTTGTTTTGCCTAGATTTCCTGTAAAGACTTTTTTTAAGAAAACTGTTTTGGCCTTCTTCACAGAATATCTCAAGTTCCAAGTGACCTATAAGAATCAAGTCCAACTCCCTGATTCTTGCAGGACTACTTCAAACTAAAGCAGATGACTAAGGGTGTTGTCCAGGTGCACCTTGAACTCTAACAGGCTTGGTGCTCTGATCACTTCCCTGGGGAGCGTGTTCCAGGGACTGACCACCCTCTCAGTGAAGATCCTTTTCCTAATGTCCAGTCTGAATCTGCCCTGACATAGCTTCATTCCATTTCCTCATGTCCTGATATGCTACTCCATCATACATACTGCAGTTTGCAAAGTAAATGAGTACAAGGCCTAATTTTTATTCATCTGCAACGTTTCTATACATGTACAACTTAAACATTAGAAATGGCAGTAGCTGAAGCTCCTGATACTTACTCGAAATTGCAGGCTCTGGGCCCAATGCTGCAGAGCCAAAATATTCATTTTATGTCCAGTGCATTTCTGGTAGTGTTGTCTTCTCCACGCTGCCCACGAAATGCTGCCAAAACAACATTACAGACATGTTCAAACATAGGTGCCATAATCTGCTGCAAGCAATCACCTTCCTCTCACTGGAAAAATGTATGAAAAACAAATTTTTCAAAGAACCACAGAACGGTTTGGGTTGGAAGGGACCTTAAAGAACATCTTGTTCCAACCCCCACCATGGGCAGGGACACCTTCCACTAGACCAGGTTTCTGGAAGTCCTGTCCAACCTGACCTTGAACACTTTCAAGGATGGGGTGTCAACAGCATCTCTGGGCAACCTGTTCCAGTGCCTCAGCACCCTCACAGCAAAGGATTTCTTCCTAATATGCAATCTAAATCTGCCCTCTTTCAGCTTAAAGCCATTCCCCCTTGTCCTCTCACTGCATGCCTTTGCAAAAGTCACTCTCCAGGCTTCCTGTAGGCTCCCATTACGTACTGCCAGGCTATTGTAAGGTCTCTTAAATTCACAGTCCATGGGTGTGCCAGAAGAAGTCACATATCCCAAAAAGAAAGAAAAATATTTTGAAAAAATTCCAATAAAGTCACTGCAGGAAAAGATAACACAACTCAAGTAAAAGCCATGGCCTTATGGTCAGCGCCCCTCTGCCTGTTTGCTCTCCATCCTTACCGCAAACAGCTTCTTTCCCTGAACGCCATTGCCACAGCCTGCATCCCATGGTTTGTCCTCTGAGCATCCACATAAACCAGCCAGCGCCGCCAGGTCCTGAGCACGCTTTGCTTCTTTGCTGTGCACAACACAAAACGGCAGCACCTTAAGTTCACGCAGGAATCTGGCTCATTTGAACCACTCCATCACACCCACTCCCCGACTCGTGCGTGCTCGGCCTGCAGGGACACCTCGTGGGGAGCCCCGAAATGACAGCGACCCTCCCCTGGCCGAGGGTGTCCCCCGGACGAGTGTCAGAATCGCTGACAGCGCCGCAGTGCCCCTTGTGCAGAGCAGCGTGAATTCCCAAACAATGGCAGCGCTTTGTCCCCGGCGCTTACAGGGGAGTTAACTGCAGAACAATACTCAGCGTAACGACCGCACTGGGTGAGAATTACAGGATTTTCTTTGGTTTGTTTAAAAAAAAAAAGTTCATCAGGTTCATCAGTTGCTTTTCAAGAGTTATTCTGTATTAGAAGCAAAGAACTCAACCAGAAACAAGTCAAGTTTATTTAGCAGGCTGGTCATGCAGCTAAAAACAGAAGTGGTGTCACAAATTCCAGTTTGCCACTTTGTGCAGTGCGCTGCACTTTCTCCTCACAGAGGACTGGCTTGTCAGAACTGACACTATTGAAGCAAAGTTATCAGAAAAAACATCACTGATTCTATGCCTCTTCACACTTACAAAAAAAATCCCAATTTTTTTTTTAATATTTCCTTGTGAGTCAAGTATTAACCTACCTTGAAACAGGTCACCTTTTTCTAATTTTGACTAAGTAACACACAGCTTCTGCTGTAAATACTCTGGCCTCACTCAGTAAGAAAGAAGTCTGCATAGCCTGTCAGCTTGTGTCCCAAGGTGCCAGTCTCTAGGATATTCTGAGGCTGTGTTCATGTGCAAAGAGACCAGTTAACTTACTCTGCAACTCAGCACAGAACAAAACCACAGTATCACCTTTAAACAAGGGTCAACCTCCCCTTCAGCAAAACATATTCCCTGAACCCAAGAAAGTTGCTACCAGTATAGACAGCTCCAAGTCAAATCCCTTGCAGAGCAAAGAACCTACACAATAAAACAAAGGGCACTTCAAAAGTTTGGGCTTCTTTCAATTGCAAGACACAAGCTGGAAGGAACAGTCAATACAGATAAAACAAGTGCAGTTTAAAACCACAGGGAATTACTATCTAATGTCTATAGCAACAGTTGATAGAGAATTCCAATAACACATTCTATCCAAAAACATCTATTAGAAAACATATTGTGATTAAGCAAGAAGAATAAACCAAGCAATCCACCCCCTCAAAAGCAAACAGTGCAAATCAGAGCAGATGGAGAGGCCCTTAAGCTTATTCACTGGCATCCCTAAATAACTCCATGGCTACACCCCTACAACAGAAGCCCCTGCCATCTGCTCCTGGAAGCACTGCACTGCCAGGGGGTGGGGGAGCTCCGGGTGCAAACAGGCACAGGGGACACAGATCCTGGTAAATATTTCCCTTGGAAACTCCCAGCTCAGTACATCCCCAAATATCAACAGCCACCATCACCTCACTTACCATGAGACTCTGCAACATAATACTTGTTCCTCTTCCCCTGCTGCTGGCATACATAGGCTCTCCAAGCCTTGAATATCAAATGATACAGTAAATGCCTAAAAAATGAAAGAAGTGCCATTTGGTAAAATATGAAAATAAACAATGAAGACATTGCTCTTGGCCTAGCGGTACTGTGGATGTAACTTGCTTACTGGTATTAAAAACTCCTTCAGAACCCAAGGAAAATTCCTCATACACACCCCAATGGGAAGTCATTTCACTAACCTGTAATGGTTGTCTGCTCTGAGGCTGAGCTTCCTTTCTCTGCAAACTGTCCACTGCTCCTTCCACTCTCCAAAAGCTTTTTGAAGAATCTTCTGATCATAAAAGCATCTAAATAGTTGAAAGATTTAGACAAGGGAAACTTTATACAGGTTTTTTCCAGAGTAACCACAGATCAGTTTTAATGAAGATTACACCCACCACCTTTTCTCCAGTCTTGCCTGATTAGCCTAACAACATCTAATTGCATTTAAAACCTCTACCCTACTGTGACACCTTATTCCAAGGCTCTGCGAAGTACTGCAAGAAGAAATCATTTTACTGACTGTAAATACTTCACATAAAGACAAGGAATAAAAGACAGATGTTCTTAACTTGCCAAACATCAGAGTGCCAGTTGAGTTCAGACCTACTCACATCTTTTATCCTCAGTTCTGTGTTTTACTTTAACAACCAGAACACTTAATAACAATGCATGTATTTTCCTTGCTGATTTTATTCTTTGCTATTTTAACACCAAATATTTTATATACATAAACACAAAAGCTACATCACATTTTATAAAGCTCTGACATTTCCATTGTGTAATAACAGCTGAATTAGACCCAGAATACCTAGAGATCCCTCAGTGAAACACATCAATCCTCTCACAAGCTGCAATTCACAGTCACCTACCCCAAAGCAAGTTGCTAAGTAATTCCAAGCACTCATGCAGAAAAGGAAAAAGAAAAAAAAAATAAAAGCTGTATGTTATTTTTTTGGACTTGATGCATTAACAGCATTGCAGGCACATTAACAGGTATTGCAAATTAAAGCTAAAGAGAACTGGGGACTTTTAAATGTAGAAAGGCAATTCATTATTGCTTATGCTCCTTGCTGATCTTTATAAAATGTATTTCCCCTAAAAAATACATTTATCATGGTCCTGAATTTAGAGACAGCCAAAGTAGTGCCAATGCAGTAGATGGGACAGCAGGAATAGTGAGGTTCACAGAACAACTTCTGTTTACCAACTAAGGCAGAAACAGAATACATTTGATACAGAAATTGAAACTGAATGACTAAGGACCTGATCTTATTCCAAATGCAAGTCTTCCCACTGGGAACTGCTTCAGTTCCCAAGGGTGTGGTCAAGCAAGAATGAACATGCAAATTAAAGCAAAACAAGAAAAGAGCATCAAAGCTTGGGGTTTCAGCAGCTCACAGAACACTAACAACAGAAAGGAATTATCTGCCACAGGTATTTCCACATCACACAGATACCAAACATACACAGCTACACATGAAGAACAGTGCAAACAGTGATATAACTGAACTCCATCATGAGTTGGACTCAATGATCTTTGTGGGTCCCTTCCAACTCAGAATATTCTGTGAAATCTCTCTCTTCATAACTTTGAGAAATAGTTAAATTTAGAGCAGGTGTCACAACCATACCCCATCATTTATATGCACATACTGTTCAACTTTATCAAAATACCACAATTCCTATGAATTCAGTTAGTAAAGTTTAACCATGATTATTAACAACAAACAAAAAAGCAAGAGCAAGCAGGGTATTCAAAGGAAACCTTCAAGTGATCTCAAAATACATCCAAATATTTTCTTGGCAGCCAGTACTCATTTAGCCCAATGGTTTACCACTGGGCCATTAAGAAAAAAAATAAGACACCTGCCCATGAGTTCTGTAATTTTATCTACCTGGCTTGTGAAGGGAGAACTTCTCCAAATGTCATTTTTGCCCACAAATAGAAGAATTTCCTTGCTAGATATCTGGAATATAAGGAAAGGTTAGTTGCCTTTGTACCCCTCCTCTGCAAGTCCCAGGCAGCAGGGAAAATACGAACTTTTATTCTTGTTTCAGTAATAAAAGGGTCTTGTTTTCAGAGATCAATCCATATATGAAGTATTTACACAGTACCTGAAATTACTAACAGAGCAACACAGCAACTCAAAGTACAAATAGAGGCCCAAGCACCACTGCAACCCTTGAATTGGGATGTATTTCTTTAGGAAAGCTGGGGAGCCAAACTGCCTTGCAGGCAGCCCACTGACCCCCAGAGATCCTACCCAGCAAGGTGCTGGCTCACTGGGGCCCTTTCTGAGATTTCAATCTGGTAACAGATTTCCCTCAAGTCAACCAGCTGAGTCCAGAACACTGGAGCCAACCTGATGCCTGAAACCAGCACATCTCCCTTCCTCCCCCCTCCCCACAGCAGCTCCACATCTCCACAAGCTTCTCCCAACACCAGCTCGGCCCCTCAATGTGTTACTGTGACGCTGTCACCCTTCCCCCCTTTCCCCCAATGGATTTAAGAGTTAATTGGCACACGGAGGGCCCCAATAAGCACCAAAGGCTTCACAAGGTAATTAGTTAAAGCACACAGCCAGGAACAGGGCCTCCCTCTTCCAGCAGGTCTGAGCTGCTCCATCAGCTCCAGCTGCTCAGCAAACGACAGGCTTTTAATCTCTACACAATTAATCCCTACCTTTGTCGAGATTCTTTCAACAAACAAAAGAAGTAAAAAGAAAAACACTAGAGGAGGGCAAGAAGAAATCATTACACCTGGCAGTGTATCAAATAATATTGTTAAATAGCCATTTTTAAATTTTGCCTTAGAAAATAAAAAACCTGTGAAATCTGATCACCAATGCTTGTCCTCAAGTTACCACCAGGCATCTTCAGAACTGTCTGCCGTGGTTGTGAACTAAAGCTTTTTTCTGCGCTGGTACTACTAAAACCAGACTTTTTTAGGTCTGATCTCCTGCTCCATTCAGTGAAAAATATGTTTTGTACTTATCACCTGTTCTGGAATCTTTTTAACCTCCTTCTTTGAGTCCAGGCATACCCAGCTTGACCTGGGTTGTCACGACCTCTGTGCTGAAATTCATGAGTGGCAGACTGGGGAGTAACAGATTGCCCAGCTGCATGAACTTGGTGCTCAGGTGGCTGTTGGATTTCTTGCATCATCAGGGATTTTGAACTTAAAAGGAAAGGAGAAATATTTTGTGTAAAACTACATTACCTGCAAAGAAGTGGCATTATTTCAGTACCTTCATCTGTAACAAAGGTGTCTAATCACATACAGAACATAACAGCTACAAAATGCTAAAACAATATATTGTCTCTTTATCACGTGTTTTTCACTGTCTGGAATTTTAGAGTTTCCCCAACATAACCAGAAAGATACATTTCAGTACAATCCTGTCACAGACCGTTCTTTTCTCCTCTAAGGTTGAAATGAAAAAGCACTCAAATGTATTTGTGCTTCCCCTCCCATGTATGTGCACCCAGGGTGTCTTGACAGGGAAGATTTGACTGTGGTGTTGCCTTTTAGTCTCAAACATATCCAGGTATTCTGCCTATTGCTGAAAACTTTTGAGCACTAGTGAACTGAAGTGAGGATTTTCCATTTCAACATGAAATGCTCTTTTACAAGGAGCTCTTTCCTAGTTTTGCTCATGTTTTAACTTTCTCCTTAAAAACACCTGAAAAATCTCTTCCTGTTTTTACATATTTGTCATTAAAAAACAAAATTAGACATATTTTTCCATCACACAGTTTACTTTCACATGTAGTTCTAATCTGAAAAACAACAAGTGTGTTTATGATTTCTAGGTATTTCTTCTCAGTAATTTTCTGAAAACAAGGATTTAAAAAAACCCTAAGCAGATAAAACTTGCTGAACCGGTTCCATTGAAGCTTCTTTCCCAAAACAAATGCTGCTGCCACCCTGAAAATTTGCACATTAGAACCACAAACACATTCTTGAGTTCCAGAAGAGGCAACAGAAGAGGATAGTCTGAAATCTCACCTTAATAATCTCCTGAACTGAGCTAGGGAAAACATGGTTGCAGCCAGAAAAAAAAGGTTGTTTTCACAAAGCAATTGGAACAGCCCAAGGTTCAGAAGTTCTGCTGAATAACCCATTATTAGCAACAAACCACTGGAAGGAAATACAGTATTCTTGGCTTGTTCCAGAAAGCTGCAAAGAGTTTAAAATAAGAAAACAAGACCTGCACTTTGTGTGAGAAATTCTTGTTCTGTAAAATATCTGAATGTTTTCTGAAAGAGGTGGGCTCTGTCTGGCAGACAAAGAATTCTGTTCACATCAAGATGTGCAGTTAAGGCAACTCTAGGCACTTTTCAGGCACTTTAAAACTTATGCAAAACAGTTTTCAGCACACAGTTCCTGTACACACCTATTATGCCCAACTCCCTGTAAAACTGTTCCAAAGATAAACCTGGTCTGACCATATGCAGTGACAACCTAACACAAAGAGTCAAAAAAAATCAAGTTTGGGTAAAACATGCAGAAGTATTTTTATTAAAGTCTCAGGCATGCAAATATCTGATTATTTTCCAACATATGTACTTTTAAACAGATTATTTCTCTATCTGAAACACTTTTGTGCTGCACACATTCAGCGATGACAGCCTATGCCACCCCCAAATTTATGGGAAGAGACCATGAAAAACAAGAGTCAAAGAAGGATCATTTCTCCCTGGTGAAGTTAGAAAGTGAAAGCATGGGAAGAATAAGAGAACAACATGGAGTAAATCTGTGCTTGGGCTAACAACTGTCCAAATATCTTATCTCCCAGTCTACTAACTCAAGCTCAAGAACATCAGTTCTAGATTTAAATGTCATGATAATGTAAACCCACATCAAGTTGTGTTTCAGGATCGGTTTGGGGGTGGGGTGTTTGTTGTTTGGTTGGTTTTTTTTAATTTTGCTTTTAAGAGCAACACTTTCTGGTTAACAACGTTCCATAGAGACCAACAAGCTAATCTATGAGAATAATTCAACTTCTGCCCCGGGCAAATCTTACGATGTCATAAATTTAAAATAAAAATAAACCACAGTGGAGGTAACTTTAAGAAGGTAGCTTTTATTACTGCTTACCTGCTCCTGAATTTCTCCATTTTGCTGTAGTTCCAAGCCTGCAGCACAAAAGCCCCCTCTGCTTTGCAACGTTGTCTGTTAACTTTGGACAAAGCATACATTGGTGCCTGTTACTTGTGATGAATCCACCAAATGGATCTGTGCTAAACACAGTCTGATCTTAACAATGCCACAATTTCCACTCAGACAACTTGCACTCGAACAGTGCAAGGCAATTCCAGATGTTTAACATGAAAAGCATCTGTCTGTCTCACAGCCTCACTGCCCTGAGCACACTGCGCTGATATAAACTAATGGTAATAACGTAATAAATATTTGAATCCTAAGGCAGCAAGTGTGCCCACCTAAAAGCTGTGCTAGCAAGGTGCTATAAAAAGGAAATGACTCCAAGTTATGTGCCCCTGTTTAAATTAATAACCAAGGGTGACGCAATCAGTAGCTAACTCACTCCTTTTCACCTTTTTATTTTAAATACTAAGTTCTTCTCCTTTACCAGCACCTAGAAATGAACAATGAGTTCCACACAGCTCCAGGGAGAATTCCTCTACGCACGAAACTCTGTGACTTCCAAAGGTCTTGGGGAGAGCCCAGCTCTGTGAAAGCACCTGGACTTCTGCCCAGGCATCTCCTTTGAAGGGTGAGATCCAAAGTCGCTGTTTTCTATAAGCATTACTTAACGTGTGACAGGGGGAAAAAAAGGCAAAGCAAGACAAACTAAAAAGCCCACAAAATCTTTCTGCCAAGTTTTTGTGTACGAAATTCCTTTCAGTAGCTAACTATACCCTGAACGCTTTTTGTGCTTATGGCCAAACACTCAAGACCCACACGACGCTGCTCCGCAGCCGCGCCGTGAGGCTTCTTCACCCGGGCCCTGCCGCCCTCGTCCCGCTGAGGGTGCCACACGGCGCAGGCCGGGCGGCCCGGACACCGGGGTAGCCAACTGCAAAGGGGCGAGAGGCACCGGGAGGGAGCAGCGGCGCCTGAGGCGGCCCCGCCATGAGGGGCGGGCGCTCCCCTCCCCTCCCCGGCCCGTCCCGCCCTCACGGCCCCGCCCAGCCCCTGAGCCGGCGCTGCAGCGCCCCCGCGCGGCCGGGCGGGAACGGCCCCGCTGCCCCCGGGACGGACCGGGCGCAGGCACCGGCCGAGCCCGCGCTGGGAAACGGGCTCAGCGGGCCGGGCACGCCGGAAAAGGTGCTGCTGCACTTGGGAAAAAACACAGTTCTGCCACTTCAGTGCCACTGGCCTTTTCTGCTGTGAGCATCCAGTAACCGGCATCTATGGCAGATGTATGTGCCTTTGGGAGGCAGAAAAAACTTGCTTCAGCTCACAACAGCGATGCGTACGAAGGCGACAGTGAAACACAACATAGTTCAGCCTTCTCAAAGCACACAGCATCTCATAGTAACTGCTTAGCCAGAGGCTGGTGGCCCACTGGTTGCTATGGAGCCTCCTTGTGTATTTGTTTGGAAAGTATACTGGCTTCGAGAGACTTGGCAATAGTTACACTGCTGTCTCATTAATAATGCGGGACTTTGTCTAGAAAAAGAAAGTGAGAAATGTTTATTCCGTGCTTATTTCTCTTATTCCATAGGTAACCGGTTTTAATGCTGGTATTCAACTTCATTAGACATTAGGGAACACTTTATTCACCAGATCCTATGTGGAATTCCTTGCTCCTACACCGACATCTCTGCCCAAGGTGTTTGGAAACCCTGGGGCCCCGCTGCGTTCCTGTGGCAGAATGGATGCAGGTACTGGGGACAGAGCAGTGGGCACACGGAGCAGGCGATCTCGCTCAGTAAATTCCTTAAACCGATGTTGAAAACAATGTCTGCTCCTTATTATCAAAAATTTAAAGGTTTGTTGTGTGCCTGCGAATAAGCTGCTCCGCTCACTGCACCAGCCTAGGTCCTGCTGTCCCACAGGAATGCCGGACTTCAACCTGACAGGACACCGGTATGGGCAGTTTGAGAACACCGGGATCCTGCGCTCACACTCCTGCAGAGTCGGGGGGCAGCGGTGCGGGCTCGGCCAGACCGCCCCTCACCCGGGCCGCACACGGCGGGACGCGAAGGCGCTCTCGGGGAGCCCCCCCG
>VZRZ01003783.1:123888-145310 GCA_013398175.1 Climacteris rufus | reverse complement strand
AGGATCGGCAGCGGCCGCATCATCTCGGCCCGCAACTTCGACAAGGACCACCGGGGGGGGGACTGCAGGGACGCCCGGGAGCGGGACCGAGACAGGGACTACAAGGATAAACGCTTCAGGGTGTGTTCTGCTTTTCCTCGTGGTTAAATCCTGCACGTTGAATCGGGGGGTTGGACGCTTGGCACTGAGCATGGGGGAGATGAGCTGCGTGCAGCAGTTAAGTGTTGTGGGCAAGCAGGCCGTGTATTCTTGGGGTGTAAAGGGTGAGCACTTGGTGCTTCAGAGCTTGGTTACATTCCTTCGTTGAGCTCAGCTGAGATGTGTGTAATACTGTTTGTCTTAACCTTGCCTGTAGCTGAGTTTTACTAGCAAGATACTCAAAAGTTCAATAGTTCATTTGTGGTTCTTGACCTAGCAGTTGTCAGCGAGCACTGTCTTTAATCTCAGCAAATGAAGCCTTCCATGCTTTCAGGCTTTTTTTTGATACTTTAAAAAAAAAAACCACATGCTCTCAGGCTACAAACTGAGTTTATAGAGGCGCTTGCAGATCAATAGCCTTTGGTGTAATGAAGCAGAAATTTAGCTGTGAAGTTTAGAATTTAAAAGCTTACTGAGCATACAAAGAGGGTGTAAAAACCTTTAAAAATCACCAGAACTGGTGTGGAAAGGTGGTCATTTGCTTTGGAAGTCGGGGAGGAATCTTATGAAGCAGCATTTTATGGTTAATATTTTTAATATCCCACTTCAGAGGGAGTTTGGTGACAGCAAACGTGTCTTTGGGGAGCGAAGAAGGAACGACTCTTACACTGAAGAGGAACCCGAGTGGTTCTCTGCTGGTCCTACAAGTCAGTCTGAAACCATTGAGCTCACAGGCTTTGATGATAAAATTTTGGAGGAAGATCACAAAGGGAGAAAACGTACAAGACGACGCACAGCCTCACTGAAAGAAGGTAATGGCAAATTTCCCAAAAGCTCTGCTTGTCTGCTTGTGTGGTGTTGCTGGATAGAGATGTGATTGTAACACATCAGGCAAGTGTAAATAAAAACACAGTTTACCAACCTTTATCTTAAACTTGCATAGGTTTTAGTCATCCAGAAGCACAAGATGTAATGCCTATAAGCATATTTGAAATCAAAAAAACAGATCAGATGATAAAATACTTCTTTTTTTCCAAAGAAAGGCAGGACTGAGATGCTGGCAAAAAACCTTGTATGGATGTTGAATGATATCAGGAGTGGATAGGCTATTCAAAAAGTCTTGTTCATTTCTATATCCTGCTAGCTGCTAAAGGCTTTGTTTAAATTAAGGTAATGCTCTGAGTTGAAATGAAATACTGAAATATTTTTTTCCTTATGGTAATACTAACATTAGGAACACTGATTTGGGCATGAAGCTGCCAGTAATGTAGCTTTAAGCTGAATTCGGAGGCTGGAATTGGTGTGCAGTCATTGGATTATTACCAAAATAAATTAAAAAAACCTGCAGTATGGTGAGCTAAGATGACTTTTTAATGCTAGACATTCTGCAGGTGGGCAGCATAAGTAGATAAACAGCTACATGTGAGGTTTGACTGAGTTGTAGGGCAGCTCCAAGCACAGGAGTGTGTAGTCATGTCACAGGTTTTCTGCAGTGCCTGTGCAAGCTTGTTGAGAAGTGCCTTGCTCCTGATGGAGGAGGAGGAGCAGTATTTGTCATATGTGGACTATTTAGTACCCATGTCAAGAAGGCAGGAGCTGCCAAAGGATTCCTGATGGAAGAACAGCAGCAGCTGTTGACTTTCTGCAACAGCTGTATGTGCTTGGTGTGGCATAATATCTGCTATGTGTGTGCTGCCCAGGCTGAGCCAGGATGCAGTTGTTTGTGCACAGTTCAGTGGCAATTCTTTTCTTGAGCTTAACAGTTTGAACAGATGAGAAATTCTGTGCTAGGAGTTGTAGTGAGTGCTGTTTTCACTTGCAGCAGCCAGCACAGCAGAACTGATGAGCTGTCACAGGGGGGCTGGGTGCTTTGGGCCTGTGCTTCTCATCCCTGGGCAAAGGCACTGGCTCTCAGGCACTGCTCCCCCAGGAATCAGCCAAGTTCAGTGATTCAGCAATGGCTTGATTTTCTTTTTAAGGCATAGAATGCAATGGTGGAGTGGCAGAAGAGGATGAAGTGCAAACTGTCCTTGCCAATGAAACTCCAGCAGATCAAGAAGTTCCTAGAGAAGCTGTTTTACAAGAACCAGCTCCAGGAGAGTTTGACTTCAATGAGTTCTTTAACTTGGATAAAAGTGTTCCTGGCCTGGCTTCAGTGAGTTTTCTGATTTTTAAGGCTGGGTATATTCATGAAAAGCATTTTTGCTGCGACTCCATTCTGTGAAAGCTCAAACTTCTTGCTTTGTGAAGGTTCCTTTATGCAGTGTGTAAGTTTAAGATGAATTTGCATAGGTTTAGCTTTGAAGTGTTAGGATGTTTCTGCCAAAGTGTTATCCCTGGGACTGTCCATCTCCAAAGGAAGTGTTTGAGGCAAACTAGCTGACTGCTTTTCCTTTTTTTGGTCACTAGTTGAAGACTTAAAATTGACATCCTGAATGGCTCTTCTTTGGAATTATTAAAGATATGCTCAGAGAAGATTCACTGCAAATTTAGTATGGCTGAAAACAACCTTTTCCATCTGAGTCTGGGAACTGCAGCAAACAGATTTTTTGTGCAGACTTGCTGGCAGGCAGTGAGCCTGGAGATATTAGTGTGTCTGTAATGTGACTGAAAGGATGTATATCTGAAAGGGTTTGAATCTTTGTTACTTAAACCTTTAAGTGATTCATAAATTTTTTAGAACTATTACTACTGAGCCTACTAATTCAGTCAGAAGTCAAAAATTGTACTCTGACTGCAAAGAAACAGACCTGACATGGTTTAGAAACATTGAGTTTAAAAAAAATGGACTTCTGACCTAATCTTTAATATAGACAAGCTGCTTGCATTAGAAAAGATTCATCCTATGGTGGCACTAATTTGACAAATACATGGAGGAGTGTTCATTCTTCCTATAGAAGATGTAAATTATGTCTTTAGACTTGATAATCTGATTTTCAGCATACCTGCAAGCTGGTGACTCCTTTCAAAGCAGGGAGTTCCCAAGTCAAAGTAACTGTTGATGACAGATGGGCAGATGTTACAATTTGTCAAAAAAGTGAGTTTCTTTGTACTGATTTGTCTGTGACAAGTGTTACTATAGGTTTGTACATTTCTTGTCTTAATTCTTCTAGTATGTTAGATTCAAACAATCAAAAACAAGTGGACCAATGCTATCTGGGTTTTTTTGCTGTTGTGATAGTGTTGAGTGACCCTTTTTTTCAGAAAAAAAAAGTCATCTCAGAGGAAGAAGCTGCTCTTCCTTATGTCTAAAAGAAAACATGCTGCCTGGTGAAACTGCACCTGTGCCTGTTGAGCCAGGCTTTAACTGGGTGCTATCTTGCAAGATAGGAGAAGCTCTAGATTAAGTTATATTTTTGTAATGCACTGTTTTTTAAGTACTGGAGGTTGTTTGGACACTTCCACTTTAAAATGGTGTAGTTAATGGTTTTTGGGTGCTCTGATTGTGCTGTTTCAGTTACAGTTTTACTGTGAGTAAATATTTGGTGTCAGGAAGAGATGTACACTGGGTTATGCCAACTTGAGTACAGCAAAAAAGGCAACTCAAAGCTTTGAAACTGTGGGAGCAGCATCTAACTGTCTGTAGCAGAAGAACCTTTCTTGCACAGTAAAGCTCCTCAGAGATGTTGCTGATGTTGCTTCTGTTAAGACTTTGTTTTTTCCCTCCCTCAGATGATAGAGGATGTGCTGGGGGAAGGTTCAGTGTCTGCCAGCAGGTTCAGCAGGTGGTTTTCTAATCCCAGTCGTTCTGGAAGTCGGTCAAGCAGCTTGAGATCCACCCCTCATGAGGAGCTGGAGAGGCTAGCAGGTAAGGCTGTGGGCCACTGCAGGCTCAGGCAGCCTCCTTCCACATTCTTACTTTCTCATTCAATAAGAACATGGCAGATAAGGCTTTAGGACAGTGAATTCTCTCACAGTTTAAGCGCTTGACATTCTTTTGGAAGCTCTTAGAGTAAGCAGCTGTAACTTCTTTTTTTTATGAATGTCCCTGTCAGTGCTTCCTGATGACTTTCCAGCAAGGGGTGTGACTTCCCAGTGCCATGTTGAAGTTGGTTGCCAGTGTGTGTTCATCTTGAGCCCTTGGGTTGGTAAACTGATGTCGCAGTGCTCCTGGTTTTGCTGTTTCAGGTCTAGAGCAAGCCATTCTCTCCCCTGGCCAGAACTCTGGAAACTACTTTGCTCCCATTCCATTGGAAGACCACTCTGAAAACAAAGTGGACATCCTAGAAATGCTACAGAAAGCCAAAGTGGACTTAAAACCTCTTCTCTCAAGTCTTTCAGCCAACAAGGAAAAGCTTAGAGAGAGCAGTAAGTGCCTCTTCAGCTATTGTCAAGTTCTTGTGATGCAATATCTCACAGCAAGAGGCTTGGTATTCTGGAAACCTCAGCTGCCAAATCCAGGAGTAGGCAGTATTACAGATTTACTTATTGAAACCCCAATATCCAACAGCTCTCAATTGTGTCAATATCATCACTGATTCTTTTCATCCTAATCACAGGATGACATCAGGACTTTATCAGGCTGCTTTACTGGCCAGAAACAATTATAAGATGATGCAAGTTTCTGAGGTTCCAGCTTTGTGTATGGCATTTGCATAAGGTTTTTGATACTGGAGACTGGTAATGTCAGCTCTGAAGCTGTGGCATTTAAACTCTGGCTTTACCAAACACTGACAAGTATAAGTCATCCTTGAAGGTGTCTGTAATGGATCACATTGCTCTGTTAAGTGTCAGTATCTAAGAAGTTGAACAGTGGCTTGATGATGTGATTTTTTTTTTTTTTTCCAAGTACATTCTGTAAACTTGAACTTCTCAAGACTGTTCCTGGCACTTGAAGCACAGTGGTCTGTGCTCACTGCTCAGTGCATTAATTAAATAACATAAAGCTACAACATAGCATGAGGAAGAGAAATCTGTTCCTAACTTGGCTAGAATTACAGGGACCCAGGGAGCAAAGTCTGTTAGAATTCACTTTTGCAGCATCAGCTGTTCTAAACTGAGTTCAGGCCTGACTTTAAACTGAATGTTCAAGGATGCCTCCAGGTTAGGGATTTGCATG
This sequence comes from Climacteris rufus, assembly GCA_013398175.1. Taxonomy (NCBI): domain Eukaryota; kingdom Metazoa; phylum Chordata; class Aves; order Passeriformes; family Climacteridae; genus Climacteris; species Climacteris rufus. The sequence continues at coordinate 140,113 of VZRZ01003783.1, read as the reverse complement.
TTTGGGCCCATAGCATGCATGGAGTGTACAAAATGCATGTGTTCTTTGAAGTCTTGAAGTCTAATTCCAAATTGGTTTCTCTTTGGCAAGCAGCATGTGTTGCCACGTAAACTGGACTGAACAAAAAGTGATGCCCCTCTGATTAGTGTGAAGCAGCCAGGAAGGAGAACATCCAAGCACTGCAAATATTCTTAAGCATCCAGTCTGGGAGTAGGGAGTGTTGGCTAACATGTGAGAAACTTTCTTAATCTGACTTAGAAAAGACTTGTAGTTCTATTTCTGTTCTGCTAAGTCTGATTTTCCTACTAAAAACTTTTTCAACTTTGATCCTCACAAACCAAGGAGGAAGGAGCAAAAATTTGTGGGGGAACTTCCATTCACTCAAAAGTACCTGATGTGGGTTCTGCATCCCCATAAAATGCTGTGCAGTTCTTCGAGTGTTATGGAGTTTGCAGGTCAATTCCTCTCCACCAGCATCATGTTTGCTCATGCTCCATACTGCATGTCTGCATCATTGTTTCTTTTCTCCACCTTCTTGCCCAAATTTCCAGTAAATCTTATTTCTTTGGGCCAGCATCTGCTACAGCAACCCATGGCATGCTTCTGTCTCTTCCTTTTCTTTTAAGGTGTCATACCTTGTGATGTGTTGGCTTTCCATAAAGCATGTTTAGCCTTGATGTCAGGCACCAATAGGTGTTTGTATTGCTGCATACACAGGAAAAAAACATTGCTAATAACACTGTACCTTATTCTGGTTATGCCAGTGAAATCTTTCTATAGAGGCTTTAATTTCTGAGAAAAAAATCTACTTCAAACTTTATACACACTAAGATGAAGTGTGTAACTGAGTCTCTAAAGTATCTAAATTTTCCAGGTATGTATTCTTTCTGCTTATGAAAGCTTCAGACAATTCACTGTTGCTTGCACTGTGGCTGTAAAACCATCTGGTCTCCTGGAGTATAAGATAAATGAAACTTCCCTAATTGAAAAAGAACCAACTCAGATGTCTCATGAATATTCTCTGTTAAAATGCAGGCAAAGTTGTAAAATGTAGTAACAGCATGTCTTGCAGGATAAATGAAAGATAGTGAGAATTTAGCAGCTGAAACAAACAGATTCTTGTGGAGTCTTGTATGGCAGTAGTTGTGCATGTCAGTTCTCTTAATTTAGATATATTAGAATGTCAGGCTAAACAGAGGTCAGTCATGGTTTGACAGCTAGTATGAATATCAAAAAGTAAGTTTTTTGGCTGTTCCTAGTTTTCAAACAACTTTATTCAACACCTGCACAAGAATTATTAGCTCACAGCAGAGCTGTGGTTTACCAGTACTTTGTATTTCTCAGCACATTCAGGAGTTGTACTTTCAGTGGAAGAAGTTGAAGCTGGGCTGAAAGGCCTGAAAGTGGATCAGGAGGGGAAAATTGCCACTCCCTTTATGGCTGAGCAAATGGAAGAAGCCTTGAATGTCACTGGCTCCAGACAGATGAAGAAGGATGGAGATATGACTGCGTTTAACAAACTTGTCAGCAGCATGAAGGCCAGTGGGACTCTGCCTTCACAGCCCAAAGTCAATGTAAGTAGCAGCCACTGGCTCCTGTGACCTGTGTTAACAGGGGTGACAGCCAACCCTGACCTGAAGCTCAGGTGGTTTTAGTGACCTTGGTTTTAACAGAGGTATGTCAGTGCACAATCGAATATTTTACACTTGGCTTCTAACTACATTTGTACTAAAATAAAACTGAAGTGACTACTCATTAGCTGGAAGATTAATATTAAACAACAGATGATACTAAGGTTTAGACTGTAAGAGATTGTGGGATGAAATTTCATCCTGCCACTAACTGCATAAATAGTATGCTTGACCCAGAAGGTGTCAGTAAATACTTCTGGCACCATAAAATACTTCCAACAACTGAGAAGTCTGAAGCATTTGTTTTTTCTGCCAGACTCTGCCCAAGGACTTCTAGACTCATCCCACTTCACTAAAAGATAGTGAAGAATGTAAATTTGCTCTGTGAAGAATTTGCAGACTGAAATCAAGATTTTTGCTTCTGACTGGCTCTTTACATTAATGTACAATTTTGATGCACAGAATAATATCTTAAATAATTTCTCTGATATACAAACACTTTCCAGTTTGTGTGTGTTTTCAGGTAACCAATGGCTGAATGTTCCATCTCCAGTTTACACAATTATATAAATTCATATATTTGACCCAAAATTGAATGAGGCACAGTGAACTACCTGTGTGCAATCTAGCACAGGGCATCTTCTTAGCTAGGGAAGATCTGTGAGCCAGCTTGGCCCTTAACTTTGCTGGAGTTTTATTTGCCTGATGGATAAACTGCTGTTCTAACAGAACAGGTGAAATTATTTGTGTCACTGAGACAAATGTGTGGCTAGTCTCTTAATGAGTTTGGTTGTATCTGTGTCTAATTTACAGTATTTTCATTTTCTTGGCAGAGCCTGGAAAGCCACTTAATGTCACCTCCAGAGATGTCGGGCCAGCCTCTGTCAAAGAATATTCTGCAGGTATTCTTGCTGGGGGGAGAGACTATTTAAAAGCATATTCCTGATGGGAAAATAAAGGTTATTTGAAAAGAAGACATTTAAGGCAATTATGGGATCAGTAGTTAGATATGATATTATAGAGGAGAACCAGTCACTGAATCAGTTTACCTAAAAATTTGCCTTGTCACGCTGTTTCTTGTAGTTACAACTTGAAAATGAGGAGCCTGCTGAGTGCCTGATTGTGGGCAAACCAGGGTTGCTGTATCTGGTTGCACAAGCCCCCCTTGTCTCTAACTTGCTATAAATAGGGTGGCCCGGAGAGTAGCAAAACGGGCTCGTTTGTGTAAACTGGTTGTGTTCTGAATGTTCTTTCATTCCTTATTCTTAGGAACTTCTTGGCCCACCCATTACCAGACCTGCTTCCTCGAATGTCCTGAGTGGCCTGATAGGTGGTTTGGAACCTGCAGGCTCCTTGCTGGCCCAGAGAGCCCCCTCTCCCCCCATGCCCCCCGTGTTCCCAACGCGCGCCGCTTCCGCCGATTACCTGCGCCACAGGATCTCGTCCCCCATTGGTGAGGCTGCCTGCACAGTGGGCCTCTAGCACTGCAGGTTTTTCAAAGAATGCTTTATAGAACTGTGAAAACTTCCTAGCACTTGGTGGGCAACTAGGGCAGTGTCTGCCTTTTGAGTGCAAATTGCCCTTTCACTTATGAGTCTCTAATGTTAAATACATCAGCCAGACCTCACCGTGAGTTCTTGTGTGGAATAAAGTGCTCAGCTACTGTGTAAGAATAACTTTCAAGGACTGCTTGGCCATTTGTATTACAAAACACTTCCAGTAGGCTCCTTTTGTAGTTCTTCAGCCTAGAGACAAGAAAGACATGTAGTTCTGTGTGGATTTAAGGGGTGAGATGAGAGTCCTGACAAGGAATCCTTAATTCATGTAGAATTATTTTACTTCTGGATATATATTGTATGTATTGAAATAAACTGTTAGTACTTTTAAATACAACTGTTAAATGTTCTCTAGGTTTTGGACAAGGTTCTCAGCAATTGCTTGGTGATCCATTTCCAGGTGTAAGGAAGCCTATGAGCCCAGTTGCTGCACAGGTTAGATGACAAGCTTTTTGCTTAATGTATATGCATCTCTTTATGTTGTGGTCTAGAACTGACTTGTGGAGACACTTAGCTGTTGCATCCAGATGTTTGTGCTTCATTAAGTTTACTCTGAGTGTGAGGATGCAAAGTTTAATTTAGTACAGTCTCAAAACCTCATTGCAATTTGGTCCATCTTAGAGTACCTCAAATACAAGATTGTTTGAAACATCTATTGCCTCTTAATAAAACAGAGGCTGTTGGTGGGCAGACACTGGTGAAGACATTAGTAGCTATAGAGTCAATCTGCAGTGTCTTAAAAAAATAAACCCAAATACAAGCTTTGACTTGTGTGTTTTTTATGCAACTCTCCCTCAGATGAGTCCCCTGGAGATACAGCAAGCTGCATTAGAGGGCCTGGCACTCCCACATGACTTGGCCATACATGCAGCAAACTTCTATCAGCATGGCTTTGGTAAACCACAGATGGACAAAAGCAGAGATGGCTACAGAAACAGGTGAGCACCTGACTGCAAAATCTAAGGGGTATGCTGTTGAGTGAATTTTTAATGTGAATATTGTCCTTCACTAGATACTAGCATTAATCACTCAGGCTTGCCTTGGTTCTTGGCAGTGCTGCCTTTCATTCTGTGCCAAGAGCAGCCTCTCCTGACTCCCTGTTCCTCAACAGGCAGCAGCGAGTGACGAAATCCCCTGCCCCAGGACACAGAGGGAGTGCATCTTCTCCAGCCCCTGCAGCATCCATCACCAGCATGGTCAGTACCTGATGTGCAGTGCTGGGAGGGGAACTGCAAAAGTGTCTGCAGTAACCAGATTATAGCAATGGCAGTCGATGGGAGAAAAGGGAGGCCATAGAATTAACCATATTCTTGTTGTGTCAGTGGCCACATGGTACAAGAATGAGTTTCACTGCATGCTTAACTGTCTTCACCTTGCAAAAGAGCCTTTTCAGACCACTGTTGATTTGAAAACTCAAGAAACACCACTAATGTTACCTTGACCTGATCTTCTGAAACCAAATGAAAATGGTTATGAAAACTCAGGCCATCATATTTTGATGCTTAAGCTTTCAGAAGACAAGTGCTGAAAGCCATTATTAGATGCTTTAGAGAACACTGGTGTTTGGGTATGAAGTGTTTGACCTAAGTGTCTGTTTGTTGAAACAAACACCTAGGAGCTTCAGGTTTACTTTGAAAATGAGTAAAATCTCAAAGCCAAGCTATTGCCTCACTGCCTTCAGTACTGTGTAGAATGCTGTTTTGATCTAAGTTTTCCAATTAATCAGTGAAGTACTTGTAGCTCAGGATGCTCACAGGCTATCACCTGCCAAATGAAATAAGTAATACAAGTTTGTATTCCAAATGAGTGACTTCCACAGGTGCCATGGAACTTTGAATGGAGCAAAAACCTGAATGAGGCAATAGTTCTCTGCAGAACATCAGCCCTGAGTTAATACAGATAAAATAGATTCTGTAGGAATCCCTATGGACCTGCTCCTCTGAACCAGTAGCAAAGAGGAAAGAGGTGTAACTGAAACTATGGCTCATCTATTTTGTTCCAAGCCTGTTAAGGTACATTTGAGAACAGCTGCTGATTTTTTTATTGCGCTTCTGAAAAAGCTAAAGAGAAGTGCTTAAACTATAAAATAAAGCTATGAACTGAGGTGAAGTAAAATCATGGGCACACAGCAGCTGATTCAAAAGAGCTTTAAATGGAAAAGGTGTGCTAGAATTGGTGTCCACCCACAACTGAGATAGTGTGGCCTGGATGATGAGCACTGGGTGAGGTGTTGCTGCTTGCTGTGTTCTCTGCAGCTGTCTCCTTCCTTCACACCTACCTCAGTGATTCGCAAGATGTACGAGAGCAAGGAGAAAAGCAAAGAGGATCCAGTTTCTGGGAAAATGAAAATCAGTGATGTTAAAGATGAAAATCAGAGACCAAATGAAGGTATTGTAATGGCTTGAAAATACCACAAACAAAAGGGATTTGGAATGGAACTAAATTGTTGCAGCACATAATTACACCTAGGCTACCTTTAGAGCTAATCTGTGGAGATGAGGAGGGTGCAGCAGTGAGGGGTTAGAGCTATGGAGGGGGTACACTTCCAAGGGCACTCTTCAGTAGTGCTGGGTTTTAATCCCTTTTTTCCTGTCAATTTCTGAGCAAGACTAAGAAGCCTGGACCATAACTGTTTGTTTGCAACTTTTCTTAATGAACAAGCACATTAACAATAATGCTTCTGTAGCTCTCTACACCAGTAATTGAAATCTTAGAGTTCTCTTGAGACAGCTTAACTGAACAGTCAAAGCTGAGACCAATTAAGCTTTTAAGTGTAGCAGATCAGGGAAGCATTGTCACCCAAACTGATGTAAGAGGCTATTAAAAGGAAATGCTTGACACCTGACCCAGTCAGACTGACATGGCTGGTGGCCATGACATTGTGCTTCAGACATTGTGCTGGTAACTGCAGAGGCAGCTTGCAGCTTGTGGTAGCAGTCCAGCTGGAATAACTCTACTGCTGGTAGTTGATGCCAAGGTATTTTAGGCCTTGTCTGACTGATCTGGATGGTCTGTGGAAGTAGCTTCTGGAGGTGCCTTAATGTTCCAAATCTTGCTAAGCAGATAGGTGTCAGACACAGAAGGCTGCTGTTAACCTTCAAACACAGCTAAACTGAAAAACCACCTTGGGCTAGGTTTCTGGCACAACTCCAGATTATAATCTTGTCTAGGGGGGATCCCTTGTACCTCCTGTCACCTTTGGCACTGACTCATCCATGCTGCCCATTCAAAATTCCTAAGAGAAATGAAAAATAGGAATTAAAAGTGGAGTTACTGCTGATTCTGGTCTAATTTAAGCTTGCTGTCACGGGACTTATGTGGAACATATTCCTTCTCATTATTCTTGAAATAATTTGGCCAGAAGCATCCAGAAAAAATATTTACTCTTAAATATATATGACTACAGTTCAGCTAGTTCTGGAATCTGACTATCAAATCCAGTCATTAAGCTTGAATTTTCATTAGGTGCAGTTTCTAGCTGTGGAGTGTAATAGCTGTATTCAATTCTAGCTACAGATAACCTACTGTCTAGTTCTGTGGAGAATGCAGATCAAGGAACTTTGCCCACCTTAGGTACCAAACTACCTGCACTGCAACGCTCTGCATGTTCCACACCTCTTACCCAAGCAAATCGTTGCACCAAAGAGCAAGACTACAGGCCCAAATCAGCTGGTAGGAAGACTCCTACAATGGCCTCCCCAGTACCAGGAGGCCCTTTCCTTCGTCCTGTTCATCAAGTACCCCTTGTTCCCCATGTACCACTTGTACGACCTGCTCATCAACTGCACCCAGGACTGGTCCAGAGAATGCTGGCACAGGGGGTCCATCCACAACATCTTCCTCTGCTGCAAGCAGGTAATCCATGCTTCTTTTCCTGTTAAGTTAATGCATGTTCTCTTTAAGACTGACTTTGTGTTAGGAACAGCACAAACTGATACTACTGGTAATGTTTATTATATCAGAACTTATTAAAACCAGACAATAAACTCTATCTATTATATAGTTTTGTTATACTTTTAAGTTCCTTATGCTTATCAGGTAAGAAGTTTTCTTGGTCATGTTCAACAGGTATGCTTCCTCCTGGAGTGGACCTGTCTCACTTGCAGGGAATATCTGCTCCCATCCTTGGCCAGCCTTTTTACCCACTACCAACAGCAAGCCATCACATCTTAAATCCACGCTCGGGGACACCTTTGCAGCTTGCCATGATGCAGCAGCAGCTCCAGCGATCAGGTAGGCTAAAACAGACACCAGGAGTGGGAGTTCTGGAAGGCTGATGAGCCTGCTCCAGGTATTGTACTTGCTGGGTGTTTGAGTACACTGTGCTAGCAGGAAGCTACTTTAACTTAATTATTTATAATCATTAGCCTTGTGTGGGTCTCAGGTGGTTTGGGCCGCTGCAGGCTGTTATGCCAGAACAAAGTCCAAGTGTTTGGTTTCAGAACATGTGTTGCTACTGACAGATCTGACTCTTGCAGCATATGTGCAGGGTTTCAAACTTCTGGGCCACAGGCCACCCACCTTCTCCAGGGAAATGCTATTTCATCCTGGTCTTCCCCTTCAAACCTGTGATACCATGTCTGGAACTGGCAGTGTCAGGTCATTTATGGGACTCCTAATGAAAATAAACACGTGGTACTTGGATTTCCTGGGGCTCACAGAATGAGTAAAAGCCACATTCAGCTCCCATGCCTTATCAGGTGATAGCTTGAGGGCAAACCTGTGCTGGGTGCTACTCCACCTCTAATAGCTTTACATTTCACAGGCTCTGGAGCACAGGGATCACCTGCTGGTGCACAAACAACCCCTCCAAATGTGCTGCCTCGGACTGGATTATCCCATGGGCACACACAGCTTGACCATCGCCCCAGCCAGAGAAGTGGCTCTCCCATTGGCCTTGCAAAATGGTTTGGTTCAGATGTCCTGCAGCAGCCTCTTCCATCCATGCCATCCAAAGTCATCAGTGTAGATGAACTGGAATACCGGCAGTGAACAGTGACCACTGGGTGGAACACTTGTGATTCTTTAGACTGGATGAAAATGTCCATAGTCAGGACTTCACCTCTGTTTGTTTTTTTGGGGCTTTTATTTTTAGCACTCTGTGCAAAATTTCTTTTTGAGAGACTAAAGCACATGGCACCTGTCCTGGTCTCATGTCTGCATCAAGACTAAAGGATCCATTATGGCTTGGATAGTGAAGCCTGAAGAAATTTAGATGCACGACAAAGCCAGTTTAATCCTGGAAGTGTCTATTTTTTTTTTGTTTTTGTAAGATATGTGAATGAAGTGCTGATATTCTCTAGTGTAGAGGTAGCAGCTATGGATTCCTTCTGCAGAAAACTACATGTATAGACCCTTCTGTACAGATTTGTGTATAAACAATCTTTTGTACATACACACCTAGAATAGCCTTTTTGAATCTATACAGCTGTACATAAGAGTAGCTGGTAACAGTTGAGCTTTAGTTGTGCCTATGGTTTGGACCTCTCTCCATTGTACGTGTGGGACTTTCTTTAAGATTAAAGTTGCATATCCTAAGTGTGAGTGAACAGGATGAAGTTGCTTTGCCTTTTCTTGCTGCTCATCTCCTCTAGGTCTCCCCCTCACATTTTTCTGTCATGTACTGTGCACTCAGTGTAGCTAAAGTGTCAAAGTAAAAGCCCACATCTTGCTGTCTGTGTAACAAAGGTCTGATTCCCTGTGTGTGACTTTGCCACCAAATGAGAGAATTGTTAATCTTCGAACAGCCTTGAGGATGGGACCTGGTGCAGCCATGATAAAGCCAGATCTTCAGTCTGTAGGTACCTACTGGTTGTTGCTCTTCCAAGAGGGCTGGTGCTGGTCCTTGTTTAGCTGCAGTATTTTCCTTGTTTTAATCTTTCAAGCCAGTTACTAAAGGTCATCAAAATGGAGCCTTTGAATCCTCGCCCTTCAACTCCTCAGTCATAGCTGTGGAATATTCTATGCTGCCTTCAGTGCTCTTTAGAGAAGGGAGTCCCAAGAACTGTCCTCAATCTAGTGTGCATCCAGTGATGCAATTACTGTGAAACTTGCCTTTGGAGTCTTGTTCTGTGGCTTGAAAGGGGGAGGATGGGGTAGTTTTGTGATCTTACTGTGTATATTTGGTTTTAAAATACTATGTTCCTTTTAAGCCTTTCACTTCCCTGAACAGTTAAATGTTCTCTTCCATCCTTCTGCATGGTTCCTCACTTCACTCCCTCACTTGTGTTGAGTCTAGTACTGCTGTCATGTCCTCTACCTAGCTTAGGCCATTGTGCTCTTTTAAAAGAGGTGAAAGTAAAACCAGAATTCTCACAGACTTGCTCTTTCTTAGGTCTCACTGAAACCAAAACCAGCAGCGTGAAAAAAAAAAAAAAAATCACTTGTCTGTATTCTAACCCTTGCCCAGTGTGCTGTGGTGGGTTTGTTTCAGTCAGCAGAGACAGTGTTGTGTGGAAATAGCAAGCTGAAATCTCCAATGTGGAAGCTGTTGGAGGTCACCCATACTTCTAGTGGTTGTTCCCAAAACAATCCCTGTAAACATGCAATCACCAGCTTGTCCTTGTAAGATTGTTTTCATACTTTTTTAACTTGACACTTTCCCAGTAACATTCTGTAAATAAAGTTGATTCTACCAGCTGTCTGTATCAACTGCTCTTGTACTAAATTGTCTGCATATTGATTAATTTTTAGCATTGTTCTTGTGGGTGAGCTGGAACCAGGGTTTGAGCTGATCTGCAGAAAACTTCACTCAGGCCATGGGTGGGGAGGAACAGTCTGCTCTGATCCAGGTAACTGGCCTTACTGAAGCCCCAGAATGGAATTGCTTCATTTAAATATCATTGTTAGGTGTGAGGAATGAGGTTCAGCATAGTTACAGAACTTGTACAATGCACTAGCCCTAAACAGGGTTCACTGTTATTTCCTCACAGTCTGAGTAACATCCTCATCTTCTGCCCCTTCCACTCAGATAAACCCAGCACAGCTGCAGCAGTTCAGCTCACTTACACAGCAATCTGGAAAAAGTGCTGGTGGAAATGCCTGGAGCAGAACCAAGGCTTGGATGTTTCCTTAGCAGGCTGAGTAGCAATCAGGGGATTGTTACAAGGATTTAGGGCTTGAGTGGGTGTCTCTAATCACTTTATTTCTTCTTGAATGTATAATAACATGAGCGGGAGCCTTTTTGATGCATCTAAATAAACACCCCTGCAATTAAACATCCCTACTTCTGTTTTATAGGAGAGCAGGCACTCTTAACATGAGCCAGAAGCTTCTTTATTCATCTTTATTAAGCAACAGAACCTCTCTGTAGGAGCAAGTTGCTTCCCCTTGGGCACCTTACTTGACTTCTCAGAACTAGGCAGGAAATTTTTAAGAAGACTTCAAATCTCTCAAGTCACAGAGCCACAAGCAGCTTAGCTCACTTCCACTAGCCTAGACAACTGAAAAAGCAACTGCTCCTGAGCAGATCTGCCCAGCTTTTCCACAACTGCAGGACTATTAATAGCATTGCAGTATCCAACAAGACCACTGTCAGATTAAGGCAGCTGGAATTCTCTGTCCTCTAGCATTGTTTTATAAGAGATGGTTCTCTCGCCTCTGCTTTTCATGTTTTGTTCTAAGTTACAATAATTCCTGATGTGTGAACTTTTTTCTAATTTGGAAAGGCAGAAACATGCAGCAGAAACTCATTTCTGGCATCAAAGCTTCCTGTAAGATTTTGTCCTTGTGAAAGTCATTTAACCAGAGTTTCTCATCTCTGTGTTCTGCTGGAACAAGACCCTGCAGTTAAAGTTGGCCAGAAACATCAGTCTTACCATGCAGCAAGGTACTGTAATAAAAGACCATTTCTAAATCAAAAGGAGGGGGGATTGTCACTTACAATGAATGACAAATTTCAGGCACAGCAACAAACCATGAATAAAGAATAACTTTATTTCTTCACAATCTGAATAACATCCTCATCCTCAAGAGTATGGTCTTTACCAACTTTTTGAGGGTTGTGTTTAACAGATGAACCCCAGACCAGTGCACTGAAAGAAGAAAAATCAAATGTAAAAGGCTTAGAACTATGCTATGCAAGCAGAAGAGCAGCTATTTCTGTCACAAAGCTAATACAGAAAGCAATGCTTCAGAGCTATTTTTATTCTCCTGCAAGTACCTGGCTGAGTGCTCTGTGTGAACCAGGGTTACAGGCAGAGCAAAACAAAGCAGGAAGTTATCCAAAGTACCCAAGTGTGTGGGACAATGGCTTGCAATGCTGTTTCTAGTGCTCCTTTTAAATAACAGATTTTTCCCCATAGAGGAAATTTATGCAGGAAAGAGCATGAGAACATCAAACACAGCAACTGAAGTGTTAAGTTTGTCATAGGCAAATCTATTCACCTCAACTTAAAAAAAAAACCTCTGTTCTTCCCTTCTAGTTTATGACAGGAAGAAATAATCTATCTGAAGGCAGGTTATTTGCTATTCTATAATAAACTTTTCTTCTACAATAATACTTACTATTTAAAGTCTTTTATGAGATTTTTGTGGATCTTCATGCAAAAATCCTCCACTGTGGTCTTGCAGTAAGGTAGCACCACAGGAGAGGTGTAGTCTGGGAGCTGCCCTTTAGGTTTGGTGTAGCTGTAACACAGAGGGAACTGTCAGTCAGTACCAAAACCTTCCTTTTCAAACCCATCATGACATTCCATCAGTCATTTGCTCTGTCACTGCAGGCCTGTGGGCCAAGTTCCATGATTTCAGTGCTGACATGGATATCCTGCAGAATGTGTGGTGGCCCTAAGCTGAAAATGCATCTGGGCAGTCAGTGGCTGCAGCAGGTTCTCCCTTCTAACTGCAAAAGCTTCTCACCAGTGAGCTCCCTGTAGGTGCTTAAAAAAAGGTGAAATGGGAGTAATTGTAGGAAAAGACCATCCTTAGTATTATGGTTCCAAGTTGTGATTTTTTTTTTCTGTGCAAAACTCAACATATATTAGAAAAAACACCTGACTATAGCTCAGATACCTATACACATGAAATCCCTTTTGACAGTAGATTTTATATATTACAAGAAAATAAGATATAAATTTAGATGACAACAATTACTGTATTATGGGTATTAACAGATTCCTCATAAATTCATCCAAAATGCTCAAGAATTATGAGGTGAGCCTGGAATAACTTATACTAAAAACATCTGAAATTCTAGATGAAGAACTTACATGCTGTTAAGAGAGCTGCATGCATGACAGACTGAAAAGATGACTACCTCTGGAATCACAATGTTACACTAAGTTTGATTAGAGTTCCATGTATTCAGGAATTTTTAAGATATGCTTTGGTCTTGGTTTCACCAGGTCCTCATTTAATTCCCCTACAAGTTGAAAACAGCACTTGTGGCTGTCACACGACAGCCAAGAGGAGCACAATTTCTGGTTTACAGAGCAAACATCAGTTAGTAGAAAAACATTATAAAATAATCATCCATTCTTGAGACCTTCTCCAGTCTCAGCCTTACACTTAACTCCACAGAAGGCAGCAGTTTTGACTCACATTCGGACCAGTTTCAAGTAGTCCCAGATTTTCTCCAGCAGATCATCAAAGTTCCAGCGATGATGAGCAGATATTGGTACACAGTGGGGTACTTTGTAAATTATATCTAGCTCTTCAATGGAAATTTGGTCAATTTTATTTAGGACATAAATGCATGGGATGTAAACCCTGCAAAGAGAAGGAAATTGTTAGAGCAGCCTGGCAGCAGCACACTGCGAACTTCACTGGAAAGAAAAAACGTTTTTTTTAAAAAAGCACATCCCTATGCTAATGCCACATTGCTGGCTCAGCTTCTGTGGGAAGCAAACCCGAGAGAGAATTCATTTCTTTGCAATACAAACTGCAGATGTGCCAAAGCCAGGGAGCCAGCAGTACCTGTTTCCTTCCACAACATCAATCAGGTCGTCGGCAGTGGCGTCGCTGCGCAGCGTCACATCGGCGTTGTGGATTTTGTACTCTGCTAGGATGCTCTTCACTGTCTCAGTATCCAGCTCGCTCTGAGGACACTGAGCACAGACACACAGTTAGGAATGGGAGAGCTGACAGTCAAATCAAGTATTACAATTAACAGTGCTGTCACCTAGCAACCACTGCATACACATTGCTAGAAATATGAAGATACTGGACTTGACTCTTATTTCACCAGTGAAACCATATGGTCTGAGGAGAGGGGAAAACAGACTCAAATCCCAACAGCTTCATTTATATTAATGCCTCATTGAGAGCTGCAATCAGACATTTCAGAAGCAGTGTTTTGTGTCAATCTGGGACCAGTTGCAACACAAACCCACACATTTACTGGTTCAGTGCCCAGGCAATGACACATGAGGTACTTGGAGCCCAGAGTTCTGATTTTTGCTATCTCTGTCTGTTTCTACATTTTTAAAGATTCAGTGGTAAATGTGCTGCAAGGCCTGGAACTCTGAGCAATGTTCTCCAGAAGAACACTGTAACCACCAACTAAGAGGCAGTTCTTGATACTCTCCTTTGGGTCTCAAACTTGTTAAGTGTGGAAGGCAACCAAGCCTGTGATTTGTGGGCAAGGAGGTGGTCAGGCTCCAGGAGAAGTGTGGATGGCCTCTGAGGAAAGTAACACAGCACAGCACCATCCCAAGCATACCATCAACTACAAATGCCTCTTTCTTCAATTTGTTTTTTAGTTTTGGTTAAAGAAAACTTCCAACTTACTGTGGCTGTAAGGTTAATGCCTCCTTTATCCTTTTTTTTAAAGCCAATATTGGGGGGCTTACTATTCAGACGAATTCCAAATCCCTCCAGTTCATTCTCAATGATTTTCTTGTGGCCAAGGGGTTTCAGCACGTCCAGAACAATCAGAATGAGATTACAGGTTCGAGCAACTAAACATCAGAAAAAGAAAGGCATCTCTCAAAAAGCACACTCACACAACCTGAGACAGAACAACCACAATATGGCTCGTTGGACTGATGACTGATGGCCCCTGAAGACCAGCACACTGGTTATTTTTAAATCCCAGTGTAGGACTGAAGTTTATTGTGCTGGCCAAGCATCACTGACAGACAGATCTTTACAAGCAGTAAGAATGACAGAGGCTGGAAAGTCTTCCTGTCTCCATTCAGACACCAGATTGAGGACAATTAACTGGGTGAGGAAATGAAGACAGCAGCCTTGTTTATGATGGGATCACATCTGCCTGCAAAACTGGCAATGCATTTTCACTGAAGTGTCAATGCAGAGCACAAGCCCAGCAAGTGCACAAAGCCAGAACTGAAAACAAAACAAAATGAAAGCAATGACTGCTTCTCAGCAGGCAGCACAAGTCCAGCAAACAATCCAGCTTTTTAAAGACCTCAGAAACAGTGACTCAACCTTCATTCTCCTGTGCTGTGTTAAATGAACCAGGGACAGGCTGCTGTCTCCAGCACTCACCTGCAATGACCTGCCGTCCTCTGCCTTTACCATCTTTGGCACCTTCAATAATTCCTGGCAGATCAAGCAGCTATTTGTTCACAGGAAGGAAAATATCACATGAGAAAAACATTCTTCATTAAGAAAAGCAATCCTGCTTTTACCCTTCTCCTAAACCAGCTGGCTCTACTGCAAACCTGGACAGAATATGGTGAGACTGTGTCCCATGTGATTGTTATATACTGCATACATGCCATGTGCCCTACTGGTACAGTGCAACAGAATATCTCATGGGGAATATTAGGACTACCACAGGAACTTCTTCCCAGAGCAAAGTGAAAAGCAGGGAAAAATCAGTACCTCATGGAAGCATTTCCAAGGTATTCTTAAGCACCTGTACCTGTCACTTCTAACCTGCTAAGGTCAGGCCAGACCACTCAACCCCAACAGCACTGCATCTACACAGACCATCTTACCCTCACAGAGACAACAAGATCTCACCTGGATCTTTGCTCCTTTGTACCTAATGACTCCAGGCACAGTAGTCAGTGTAGTGAATTCATATGCTGCCACTTCAGAGTACACACCAGCAAGATTACTTAGAAGAGTAGATTTCCCCACTGATGGAAAACCCACAAACCCAATCCGGGCATCACCTGTCTTTGCAACATCAAAACCTGCAAATAAGGAGGAGAAATATTTGTCTGATGATTGACGTTTTTTATCTTCTAATGCTCTGGACAGCAGACCCACTATTATTTTTAATATTGCCTGAGGAAAAGACAAGTAAGCTTTCCTAGAAGGTAAGAGTGGGAAACAGATTGTTCACAATCTTTATTGCCTTGCACCACTTTGTAGCACTCCATGGCATGTGCCTGTCTAATAAAGTCTTGACTGCAAAGCTTCACAGTTGATTGTACTTGACTTGAATGTAAGTGGAGCATTCCCTTTTAGCACTGCAGCTTAGAGAATTCACAGCTTTATATATAAAAACAAGGGGCTGCTGCAAGATGCTTCTTCATGTAAAAACCTCAAAACTTCTGCAAATACATTATCAGGCAAAATGCAGAAGCACTTTCATTTACACTTCAGGAAGAGCTCTGCCCAGAGAAGCTGTGGCTGCCCAATCCCTGCAAGTGCTGAAGGCCAGGTTGGAAGGGGCTAAGCGACCTGGTCTAGTGGAAAGTGTCCCCTGGCAGGGAGGTAGAATGAAATGATCTTTAAGGTCCCTTCCAACCCAAAGCATTCTGTGATTCTGTGATTACTCAACAGACAATCTGACACGATTTGAGAGGACAGCAGCCCCCCCGTCAGACCGACTTCCGTCGCGCTTCCCGCACTTGGGCAGCTCCTGCAGAGACAACGCACCTTCCCCGGGGCCGCCGCCGCCGCCTCCCTTGGGGGTGATGAGCTCCCGGCGCAGCTTGGCCAGACGGGCCTTCAGCAGCCCCAGATGGTGGGCGGTGGCCTTGTTCTTCTGCGTTCGGGCCATCTGCAAGGGCACGGGACCGAGGGCTCACACCGGGAGGGCTCTGCCGCCCTCGGCCCCTGCGCGACGCCTCGGGACAGGGCCCCGCCATCCCCTCGCACAGCGGCCCCGCGGCCGTCACCCTC
>VZRZ01003783.1:93507-111566 GCA_013398175.1 Climacteris rufus | reverse complement strand
GGCCGGCGGCGCCCCCGGGGGCGGGCGGGAGCTGGAGATGCACACCATCAGCTCCAAGGTGTTCGGAGACATCCTGGACTTTGCCTACACGTCGCGCATCGTGGTGCGGCTGGAGAGCTTCCCGGAGCTCATGACGGCCGCCAAGTTCCTGCTGATGCGCTCTGTGATTGACATCTGCCAGGAGGTCATCAAGCAGTCCAACGTGCAGCTCCTCGTGCCCCCCGCACGCCCTGACATTATGCTGTTCCGTCCGGGGGCCGCCGACCTCGGCTTCCCGCTCGACATGACCAACGGTGCCGCTTTGGCGCCCAATGGCAATGGCATCGCTGGCATGCCTGAAGACGAGGCCACGCGGGCTGCGCTCACCGCTGCACAGTCCTCCCTACCGGTCCTGCAGGGTGTGGACCGCCTGCCCATGGTGGCAGGACCTCTGTCCCCACCGCTGCTGGCCTCACCCTTCCAGAACGTTGCTGCTAGTGCCCCCACTTTAAGCACCAAGAGGGGCAGAGGGCGTCCCCGTAAAGCCAATCTCTTGGACTCCATGATGTTTGGTACCCCAGGGGGCCTGCGAGAGGCTGGTATCCTGCCTTGCGGTCTCTGTGGGAAGGTATTTACGGATGCTAATCGTCTTCGTCAGCACGAGGCTCAGCATGGGGTGACGAGTTTGCAACTGGGCTACATAGACATCCCACCCCCACGACTGGGTGAAAATGGTGTCCCTGGTCAGGATGACCCCGACGCACCCCGCAAAAGAAGCAGGACGAGGAAACAGGTGGCCTGTGAGATCTGTGGCAAGATTTTTCGGGACGTGTACCACCTGAATCGGCACAAGCTGTCACACTCTGGCGAAAAGCCTTACTCTTGTCCGGTGTGTGGCTTGCGGTTCAAGCGAAAAGACAGGATGTCCTATCATGTTCGATCTCATGATGGCTCTGTGGGAAAGCCCTACATCTGCCAGAGCTGTGGAAAAGGCTTTTCCAGGTAAGAGGGTGCTTGTGTGGACCGTTGACACAAGTGGAGACCTAGGGAGTTGACTTTCCAGTCCCATGGGAATGTACTTAGGATAGTTGGACTGTTCCACTTTAAAATGTCTCAAGAAATGAGACTTCCATGGTTTTCTCTGGGATGCTATTCTGCAGTCTCTTGGAAGGGTTTAATGGTAATTAAAACATAGAACTGGGAGTCAGCTGGCTGCTGGGTAACATTCCCAGCTTTGTCCCAGAGTTGGTGTATGTGTGTCCTTAGGCAAGTCAGTTAGTCTCTCCCTCAAATGACTGTTCTGTGAAATGGGTATTAAAATAATTACCTGCCTCACAGAAGTGTCTTGAGATCACCGATGTGTAGGTAGTTTGAAGGTGCTGTTGAAGTGCAAAATAATACATCTCAAGATTATTATTTTTCTCGTATCCATTTTAAATTTTCTTTTTCTTAACTTCCCTTCATTTCTCTTAGTTCGTAATGTTTTTTATCACCCAAATGTGAAGGAAGAGGTGAGATTTCAAAGGCTGCAGCATCAAGTATCTTTTAATACATGATCTTTGTGTCCTTTGGGTTTACATCATTCTGAAGGGGATCCTGTTTCTGCCCTGCAACATACGTAAGATCTGTGCATTTAATGTTGCTGATTTTTTGTTGTCGCTGTTTGTGGGAGCTAATTTAATAAGTAGTTTGGTACACGTAGTTGTGTTGGTGGTATCTTATAGTCTGAGTTAATGAATTTGAAACTTTTTTGGAAGTTTGCTGCTCGCTTTGAGTCTAGAAGTAGTGGGGGGAGGGGGATGCATACACTCTGCTATTTCTGTACCAGCAGTCGGTTTTCTACAGCAGTTGATTTGCTCTAACATGAGGGAAGGAATCGAAATATGAAAACAAATCCAAAGGCCACCAGGCTGTGTAAATTGTGGAATTGTGCCCCTGGTCTCTTTTTGATAGAGGGACTTTTTGTTATTGAAATAAATAATGAAAATGTAGCTCCACACCCCCTTTTTTTTCAATCGGCAGTAATTAGGCATGCATCTTCATAAGGACTGCAGATTTAGTGATGGAAGGTCTTAGAATGAAAATTTCATCTGTGACTAGAAGTGAAAGCATTTTTCTTGTAGCGCTACCCAGGATTGTGTACCAATTTTGATTGTTTTTATTGACACTTAAAGATTTCTGCTGTTGCTGTATGAAAGGTTTTTGTCGTTAAGGGGAAGTGAGAAATACAAGTTGAATTCTCGTTGTTTCCAGTAAGTTAATGTGAACAGGCAAGAATGCTGTTACAAAAGTAAGCAAGAAAAATGTTTGCACGTTTGTAAGAGCGAAGTATGAATGAAAACTAGAGACTCTAAGTTTCAGTATTCAGTCTTAGGAGCAGCCAAGGGAAGTTGGAAGCGTGATGTCTCATTGTAGTGTGCTTTCCTTTATTGAGTAGCACAGCACTGGTTGCTGGGTTTGAGGTACCCAGGAGGACCCCAACCAGTCTGGCCGGTTACACCGCTCCAGCCCATCTCTGGAGCATCGGGTTTAAAGGCTCACTGCAAAGTTCAGCCTCTTTTCTGTCTGCAGTGCGTGAATTCCATCCCGCGCCCTCTCATTGGTGCGGCCGGCAAGTTGGGGGAGGAGAGGGTGGAGAACTTGTTTCCAAGCAGTTTTGGTCTCATACAATGAAAAGCTTTCTTCCCACTAGGAGAAACTCCCACCAGGACAATCTGCAGCTCTTCAGCCCTTTCTTCTTCAAAGTAGGCTTTGCTGGTTGTGAAGAATGGTCTAACTTTTTACAGTAATAATTTGCTCTTCCATTGCACCTTCTAGTTGGAACGTTCAGAGCACTTTATTTGTTTTAATGCAGTCTCCCCAGCAAGTTGTGAGTTAGGAGTGTTTTTTCATCTTGCAGGTGAAAAATGTGTCACAGCAACAGAGTTTAGAAAGTTTTTTTGCACAAGGGTGCTTAAAGTTGGCTTTTTATATCTGTGTTTGGGACATAAACCAAAAGGGTCTGATTTTCAAATATTCAGCAACTGTAAATCAAAGTGCCCTGATTGTCAAGGTCTAAATAGGATTTTGGAAGGGAACTTGCAGGCTGGAAAATCATAACTCGTATTTCCTGTTTTCTTTAGTCATTCAGTCATGATTTCTTCCTGAGAAAATGCTGCCTTTTTAGCAAGCTGGAGAGGGTACAAAACAAGGTAGAGTCCCAGTTGTTGGTGATCTGGTTCTTAGAAAGTTAAATATCGCTACATTTGTAATAGAAACAGCACTGAGATCTCTTTTTTTATTTTTTTTTTTTTTTGGTGGTTAAAATTGTAACTTTGTGTTTAGTATCTGTTTTAAGTGTGCTTATGTGTATTTTCCTTTAAGGCCAGACCACTTGAATGGACACATCAAACAGGTGCATACCTCAGAGAGACCTCACAAGTGTCAGGTAGGAGCCACAGGGGTTTAGACTGATGTGTGGGTGATCTTTGGCATTGCATTAACGTGTGCAGACAGTTTTGAAGTACCAGTAGAAATACCATGTGTATATGAATTGGGCTAAATGTTTGTAAAGAACAGTGTTCCACAGTGACATCTGCTTTACATCCCTCCCATCCCCCCCTGTGTCATCTGCAGCTTTGGTCCTCCTGCCTCCCCCCTCTACCAGATGTTCTTCCCTACTGCTCTGTCCCAGTCTCACCCAGGATCTCTTGCCCAGCCACCTGGGCTTGGAGTCAGGGTCACTGATGATTCCCTCCCTTTTTTTGTAATTGCAGTTGTTGCCATCAGGAGGCTCCAGTGCTGACTCCATTTTTAAAAAATCATTTTAATTAAAAATTAGTAAATTTTAATTAACATAACGTGTCAAGATACTATTTTTTAATCACATGGCCTTCAGAACACTGCACTGAGCAAAATTGGAAGCTTTTTTTTGTCTCAGGGAGAATATAAATAGTGGCATCACAATATCTTTTGTTGTACAATGTCATAATGTTGTATATAGTTTTTTACAGCTAATAGGGTTTGAAAGATCAAATGAAGGAAGATATTTTGTAATTCATTTATAGAGAGATTTAAAAGGTGCCTGGAAGTATCAATTAAAACCAAAGCTGACGATCAGCTTCCACCATCACACATTGCCATCAGACAGATGTTGGGCAAACTTCTAAAACAGTTGTTGGGCTAACAGTCTCCATGCTTGGCTTCTGAAGAAATATTTCATATTTATTCCAAGTAGCTGGAGCAAGATTATTTTCTTTTTTAAGACAGTGAAGGTTAGAGGACTTTTTTTCCTAAAATATTGAACCACGTTTTATGAATCTGGTCAATCCTACATGACTGCTGCCTCCCAATCGGCATTTTTGTGCATGTTTTGACCCACCTCTTCTATATTTCCTTCAAATAATGAGAGCTTTGAAACATTTTGCAATTTTAATAATCCTGTGAACAGTTTTGAGACAGCTGGAGCCATCTAAAGGTTTCTGTTGCCATCCATATGATGTGTGAAAGCCCAGCACGTTTGAAAGTCAGGCCATAGAGCTGTCACACTGATTTAACTGTATGTCCTATATAAAGCCTTAGATTGACTCAAGCTTCTTAAGATGATTTATGGGTTACAGATTTATACAAATTGGAAAATTCCAGTCAAAAAAGGAATTCACAATTTGGGGACAGCAAGAGGTCTGGGTGGATGAACTGAAGATGAATGTTTACATCCCAACATGAGCAGAAGCTCATCAGTGTTTTGCTAGTTGATACCAAGATTACTGAGTGTACACCATTTACAAATAACACTGATAGCTGTGAATTGCCCTTTGCCAGCTGATGACCAATAATTTTTTTATAGTTTAAGATTGATTTAAGAATACTAAATATCAACTCTGTGTGAATCAGAGGATACACTAAGAGCTTGAAGTAAAGAAACATGGAAGCACACATCTATTTTGTGATAGCAGTTTCCAGGAACAGTCCTTCTCATCCTGTGTTGTCTAAAGTGCCATAATACTGTGAGCACTGTTCATTTCAGTTAAAAGGTACTGGCTGTAGGTTACAAGCATAAGGACAGAGTTGAGATTGTCCTTCACGCTTGGTTTGTTCTTGATTTTTGACTGCTTAATCCTGCAAAGTTAATTTTTCATTAATCTTAAGGTGCAGAAAATTTGTTAATGACCTGTTGTGTGTCTTTGCAAAAAATACTTTGTAACACCCTATCAAATTTAGAAAGTCTTCTTAAATATACATGGATCTGCTATACATTGTAGAAACCACAGGAGGGATGCAGTTACTGAAAGCTTGTTTCAGATATGAAGGCTGATGTATAAAGTGGTAAAGTTCTCCTTGTAATTATACATGTCTGTTCCATGATATGTACCTAATACAGAATCTGGCCACTAAGAAGGAAAACAGCTTAATATTGGCATGTTTGCCCATTTTCCATTCCCTTTTTCCATTGATTTTGTTTGGCAAATTAGCTCCCCATGAGAGCAGCCTTAACAGCATGCTTTTTGAATCTTGAGTTTTTGAGTTCCTGTTGAAAATTCCTGTTATTGTCATGCTTTGTTTATGTTTACTGGAAAAGAGAATTACTCTGTCAGTAAACAGAAGAGCATTCCAGAATCCTCTATTGTAATGGCATTTTTGGAATTTGTGCTCTGTTATGATTTAAACAAAATCCACTGGCCATTTATCTGAGCTCTTACATATCTTTGCAAACTGCTGATATCTACTGTTTTGTTGGTGTGGCATCATGGTACACTTGGGAGTACCAAAATAAAAGTGGGAACGTTGCAATCCAACTTCAGAATAAATGAAAGTATGAAAAGCAGCACAAGTTGAAGCTGGACATCCCTGCAACAGCTCCAGTTTTCAGTGCTCAGTTTGTACTCCTGCACTCATGCCCTTCCAATACTGGCTGTGCTTCACAGATGTTTCTCAAGTACCCTAAATTCCAGCACCTCTAGCACCTGATGCCAAAGTCCTAACTCCAGCTTTTTCATTAAGATAGACTCAAATTAGGGCAAGTCTCCCCAGAGCCAAGGCAGCTGAGGAGTTAGATCCAAGATGTTCTGGTGTCCAGGCAAATGGCACTTTGGGTCTTTTCCCTTGGATTGTTGTACTGGTGAATTTATTTTATTCCCCCTCAATGTGACAGTTGAGTTCTGGATAGAGGAGAAGGGGTAAGTCAGTTTTATAGCCATGATGGGACAGCTCAGTGTGCTGGCTCCACGGGACAGGGTGAAGCTGTTGGCTTTTGAGTGGGAATGTGTGAAAGTTAGGCTGCAGTTTGGGAGGAAGCAGTGATCTGGAAATCTGTGGACATGAAAGAACAAGGGGAGAAAACAGAAGTTTGCTCCTTCTCAGAGGCAAGACAGGTTGTTCTTCTGGCAAATTAAATAAAAAAGGAAAATGCAGGTTAAATTAAAGCACAACTTAATTGGCATCCCAAGTCCAGTGCATTTCCCATTGATTTCAATGCAGAATGAGTTTCTTCCTGTCCTAATTTCTCTTACTTCCTGCCTATTAGCAGGAAAATGGCAGCCACCATGGGATAAGCTCAGAGACATCCACATCCATAGAAAAGTTGAAACTTCAAGAGGTATTTCTTAAACAATGTTTTTTAAACTTTATATATTCTTTTTGATCTATTTATATACCTGTGCAATGTTTGATAGGAAAGCACTGGAGAGTTTTCTTCTGTGATTAACAATTAATAATAAATACTTAGCACTCATTTAGCACTTCCCATCTTTCATAAAATAAAACTTTTTTTTTCTCTATACCTTTTATAAATATTAACTATTTGAATATTAACTTTGGGGTTTTCTTTAACCCTAGTCCTGTCTCCCATTGTTATGATTCAGCTAAACTGGTTCTTGCTTTCTCCACTGGACCTAATTATTTTTTTTAAGCTTCGTTGCAGATAAATTTGCTATATAGTTTATCCAAAGGTGAGCTTTGCACAACTCAGCAGCAAGAGTGAGAAATCAAACACATACATGATCATATTGCTTTTCCCTAAGCTTTCCACTTGCTAAGTTCACTGTGGGATAGATACTTCTGGCATCACTGTATTTCTGTGGTTTGTCTCTGGTCTGCTTCATCAGCTAATGCCCTCCCAATGCTCGGGTATGGACCTCACTGCAGCTCCACAGCTTTGCAGTTATTGATGATGGATCTCTTGGCTGTCATTCTTGACTGGCTAGTTATAATTCTGTAGTTGATACCCAACACATTGATTAGTATCAGTGCTGCAATGCTGCCTTAAGAGAGTGCTTACCTCTAAGAACATCTTAGTAAGTGAAAGCTGCACCTGTTTTGCTCAGCGCTGTGTACTGAGATTTCAAATGAAACCTTCCACGTTCAAGAATTTTCCTCTTAATCTTCACTACTTGTAATTTATGAATTTTAGCCTGGTGGGCTTAGTTAAACTGTGTATAATGCAGAAATCCACATAATTTTACTGTTGCCTTTTTAATTTCATTAAGGCCTGATCCTCTGAGGTGTTAAGTCTTGTCCTTGCTGCAGAGCAGCCTCAGCTCCATGGGAGTTTTCCATACTTCAGCATCTCACAGGATCAAATGAGTGTAAAGCCTGTGGAAATTGATAGGTGCTTTTCAGCTGCTTTCAATGTTTTTTGGATTAAGCTCTTGATTAACTGAATTTTATATAATGATACGTGTTATCCTCTTCTGTATTACCAACTTCACTTATAATTTTGGAATTTTACTAAGATTGTTACTTCAACAAGTCTTACCTCTATTGAAACAGTGGTTTATTTACACACTGATACTTGAAAACACAGAATATATCCAGTTCCCGAGACACTGAACGGCCTCATATTGTTTCTTAGGGGTTTCTGGTGCTATCTTTTAAAACTGTTATTTTATATAAAGGTGTTATAAACAAAACACTGTACACTCTTGAATGTCACTGCTCCTGCTTGGTCTGGTCGTTCTGATGTGTGTTTGCTTTTGTTTCTCCTTTTGCACCTGTGAAATGATTTAGACTGTAACTCTAATATGTTGTACAGCGTGTTGCTGGTGATTTATTTCCCTTCACACATGAGAGACAGAGCAAGCCTTTCAGAACTGGCAGGCTGCTGTAACAGGCTGTGGGCATAGCCTGCCTGCCTGCCCATTGTGGGATTATAAAAATGGGAGGGAGCTTTCACTCATCTTATGGATTTCAGCTGCAAAGTGGGCAAATAGAACCAATACTATGCCAAATCAAGCTTGTTTTGTGGTAGTAAGTGGAATAGGATACCTTGATCAGGGGTAAGTTATAAACAGATTAAAATGTCATGCAGTTATTTTGATACCTGCTCAGTTCTGAGGCTGCACTTCTACGGTTTGTCTGCACTGCTACTGTGGATACCAGGATGACTCTTCTACTGTCTCTCATCATATTCTCATCCCAGATAATTCTCTGATCCTTTGTTTATATGTCTTCAAACTCCAAAAGAATTCTGTGTACTGAAGTTCGATTGATCACATCAAAGAGTAGAATTTAGGACGATGACAGAGAGGACATTTTGAGCGGTCTAAAGTGATTGTAATAGCTCAGTGAAATGGCAGAACTAACTGTAAATGGAAATATAAGTGGGTTTTGCTATTTCTTTTGTTAAATATTACTTAAAATTTTAGTATCTTCATTCTCAGAGAGGAGCTAAAGCCTTACAAGCCTATCTTGATTTAAGTTTTACTGTCTGTAGTATGTTAGAGCTGTTTTCTTGTTTTCTTAATTCTTTTAAGTAGTAACTTGCATCTTGTGCAATGTGTTGCTGTCCTGAATTTTTTATTTGGGGGAAAATGCCTTGTGCATCATGTCATTTTTGTGTGTGCACAGGATGTGAGGTATTTCCTCTAAAGAATACTAAATATTCAACAATATCAGTGCTTTTAGCAGAGTTGATGAGTCACTTGGTTCTCGTTACCCCTGCAGACTTGTAACGCTTCCTTTGCCACTCGTGACCGGCTGCGCTCACACCTGGCCTGCCACGAAGACAAGGTCCCCTGCCAGGTGTGTGGGAAGTACTTGAGAGCAGCATATATGGCAGATCACTTGAAGAAGCATAGTGAAGGACCAAGCAATTTCTGCACTATCTGTAACCGAGGTAATGAAGGAACTGTTTCTTTATTTCGGTGGCATGGGACAGCACTCGAGGGGAGCTGTAAGGCTGCATGACTCTTTCTGCAACAGGAGGAGGTTATACTGTGGGTGTGTACATATTCTGCTTTTCCTACTGAATACTTAACCTTGAAACTGATGGAGTATAGGTCTGGCCTTTTCACATGGCTGATAGTTTCCAAAGAAACTCAGTTTAAATCTGAAGCATATTTTATTTGCTAAATAGCCAGATCTCTATACAATAACCATGATAGGCTGCCTGGCCACTGTTCAACTTGCATCTTTTTCTTCTCTATAGTTGGTTAGACTTGAGTCCTTGCAATCAGTTTGGAAGACGAATCTTAGAAATACACATCAAGTTGAAAATGATACACTGAACATAAATCTCCATTATGTTACTGAATCTTACTTAACCTCCTGGTGCAAGAGAGTCAAGCTGCTTCTCCTCTTAACACAAGAAATTGCTTTGTATTAATGTACATTCCTAAAACATATTTTGTGAAAAGCACTAGAAATGTGCTTTACCTTTATTTGTACAAATCCAGCTTTCCACAGTTGGCAGGGACCCATTAGGACCACCGAGTCCAGCTCCCTGCTCCTTGCAGGGCCACATAAAACTAAACCATATGACTGAGAGCTTGTGAAGCTTTTCCATCTGTTTGTGGTACTCTTCAGTTGGAGAGAGTTGGAAATTTAGGCTTTGTGGGATGTAAGGCAAGCTGGAAAAATTTATTGGTGTCTTTTGAGTGATTAATACACAACTTCAAAATGTATTGTTGGCTCACACAGGCGTACGTAGCGAGTGGGTGTTGGAAGAGGTTGCTGCTGTGTTTTGGAATCTTGGTTTTTTGTGATGACTCCTTTTCTGACACGTTCTCTTTTCTAAGAGAGGTGAAATCTTTTGAGAGAATGAAGCTCTTCTGTGTTTAATGTGTGGACTGTACAGGGAGCTTTTGGAGTTGATGCATAATGAGACATTAAATTGCAAGGGAGGTATTTCCACTAGTTGAAGAGTCTGGAAGGTCCTGAAAGTGAAGTTACCAGTGTGAGTGGAAAAGGCATCTGGGTTGAAAATCTTCAGGTTTTGAAACTGCAGGTAGATGGTGTGAAATGAAGCTTGCCCTCCTTTTCAGCTGGAGGCCTGGCTTCTGCAAAACTACTTAAGCTTATCCTGATTCTTTTTGTGATAACAACATGGAAGATACTACCCGAGATCCAGGTGCTATCCTGCTCTCCTTCTGTTGAACATGGTGCCAGACAGAAACTCAGATAGGTTGGGAGGAATTGTCTTGTTTCCATGATCTGTAAGCTTGAGTTTCAACTTAACTACCACTGGATGTCACTGCAGCTCTTTGGAAATGGAGCCAGCATGACAAAGACAGACCCAGTATTCAAACAATAAAATGACTAAGTGGTTTATTCACATTTTACAAGTCTAAATGTACAGTGGAAATTTAAATAAAATATACACTTCTCTGTAGAAGGGCAGGGAACGTGTTGTACAGCAAACTTTAAGCAACTACTTTCTTCCTACAGTTTGTGTATTTCATGGGAGTTGTCAGAATTGTCTGCTGTGAATTTCAGTTTACATTAGGACTTAGAAAATGTAATTAATCTGGTGAATTATTGTTAAATACCTACCCAGAGTTAAAATTCATAGGAAGAGGAAGCTACAGACTGGGTTTGTCAAACAAGTGTGTGGTGAACTCATTGTTTTATGCTGTAAATTTTGCTTACAGATGTATGATCGATGATGGCAGAATTTTTAATCCCAGGTGCTCTAGAGTCAAATGTTCACTATTTTAAATAGATTTTTTTTTTTAACTGTAGAGCTTGGAAAGATGAAGTGTAGTGGAGAATTTCTGGACTAGAAGCACCTCTTTGATAGGCACTGGTAGAGTCAGAAGCTGCAAACAGTAACCTGACTGCAGCTGTGCCATGGCTGCGGTGCTCGGGCAATGGCATTTTGGTTATTTTGTGTTTATTCTTCCCTTGCCTAACGTGCTGATGTATTTCTTAATTGAAACTTAGCTGGTTCTGGATATAGTAACTGTCAGCCTCTGGAGATTGTAATTGTCAAGCAAGAATGCTCTATGAGCTCAAGCTGCTTGTAGAGAGAATTTTGGATGTTGGCCCACTTAAAAAAAATGTGGATGAAGAAGTGACTCTTACATAGCTGAACATTCCCAGTGTTAATGATAGAGCTTAGAATCCCTCAGTTTATCCCACTGGACTGAAGGCTTTTCTGTGGAACTTAATCAAGTGTCTCATGCTCTTTTAAAGATTGAATGGATTTAGGAGATGGGGATGGAGCTCAGTACCTGACAGAAAGCAGTAGCCGTGGTTTGCCGTGTCATGTGTGTACTCATTTGTTGATCATATTTATTTCTTTTACAGTGCGACAGTATAATGTCCAAAAATAATCAGCTGTGATTTGATGTTTTTTACAGGTTATTTTCTTAATTGGGGTCTTTGTGCTTAGAATAATCATGGAAGCAATTAAATCTTGTTAAATCAGAGAAACTGTGAAGGGGTTTGGGGGGTTTTTGTGGTTTTTTGTTTCTTTTTTTTCTGCTGGGATTTTGGGTTTTGTTTTGGTTTGTTTATTTTTCTTTTTTGGTTTGGTATTTTTAAGACTTGTCTAAAATGTGCTTAAAAAAAACTAATCCTTAAGCGCCACTTTTTAAGACAAATTCTCTT
Source organism: Climacteris rufus (assembly GCA_013398175.1). Lineage (NCBI taxonomy): Eukaryota > Metazoa > Chordata > Aves > Passeriformes > Climacteridae > Climacteris > Climacteris rufus. The sequence continues at coordinate 99,782 of VZRZ01003783.1, read as the reverse complement.
TAATCAGTTTAAATAAAAAAGACATGCTTCTGTTGTGTTGTTACATAATCTCCTATTACCATCCTTAGGAACTTTAGTTTCTTGTGTGGGTTTTTTCCAAGAATTGAAGAGATTAATGACTTTAGCAGGCCTAGAGCTGGTACTTAGTAATAACACGTGCAACTCAGAAGTTTGGTTTTGTATTTCAAACACACATTGTTTGTTTCACAGAAATCAGATGAGTTAGGAAAAGGGCAAATATTCCAATCACAAATGAGATAGAATTTATTTTTTACACTGAGTTCTTGTACGTTTAATGGTGGACAGAGTCCATTAAAGCAAGTCACATTCTCCTGATGTTCCAGCTAAAATCCAAATTAGAATTTTTGAGCAAGGAGCATCCTGCAATTATTTCTATAGTTTATCTCCTTATAGATGTTATCTAAGAGATCAAAGGGTAGGTCCCATTTATATAAAGCAGATCATTTCCTCTCTGTGCATTGTTTTAATATTGGTTCTTCTGGTATGAAGAAATAATCTGCTCTGCAAAGCAGAGAGATGTGTATGGGTAAAGTAATAAATACATTCCTTCTCTGAAAAATACTGCCACTTTATCCTCTGGATTAGTCTGACTTTGCTCTGAAAGAGACTTTTAAAAGTGAAGGATTATTGTCTGTGAACTCCCATCTTCCTAGGACAGGCATTCATAATTAAAGTCTGGTGGAGAAAAAAAGGCCAGTGCTAAGTGCTTCAGGAAAAAATGAGGATGAAAACAACCCCAAAAAAGTCCTCCTTTAAACAGTTTCCTATGAAGCAGTTGGCATTCTTATGGTTTTGATGGAAGTTGATGACTCACATGTTCATCTGCCAAGTGCATAAAGGGGAGCTAACACACTTTGCAGCAGTTTTCATTATACAAAACAATGTACTCTGCAAATAGAACTGCAGAGTTCAGAAAAAATATTGTGTAGCAGAGATTACAAGTTCAGATTTTCCTATGTTAGTTGTAGTGTAGAAAAACACTGAATACCTGCATGTAGTTCTTTTTAAATTGTTGGCAGTGAGATTTTAATGCATTGCTGCATCAAAGAGGTTGATCTCAGCACACATGTGGTTATTAGCCACGTGTGAAATAAGGAAAGTACCTCACAGGGGGAAGTGTCACCACTCTATCTCTACATTGTGCCCTTTCTCTACCAGTCAAACACTTGTTCCTTCCATGTCTACAGTCAATTTTTGGTATTTGCAAGAATATATTCTCTTATTGCCCAGTGGGATTTTGAAGGCAGCATTTTGTGTCTGAGGGCAGGTCTTGCATTATTTCAGACGATAACATCCTTCCATTAATTCCCTGGGTGACTTGGCCCTGGTGACTCTGCTCCATTGTATTCTGAGAGTCATATGTTCTCAGTTTCTTCAGTTGTCATGTGTCTACTTTTCTGTACTTTTATCTTCAGCTCAGGGGTCCACAGTAACTACCTCTTGTTCGTTCTCAGCAGCCTGCCCTTTTCCCCTTCAGCAGGTTGCTGTGGTGTTCTCTCTTGCTTTGCAGGTCCTGTATATATAATTCTGGATCAAATTCTGGGTAGAGGGATTTTCTGTTGTCTAGGCATGGGGAAATCTAGTGCAAAGCCACATTCATTATTAAATTCAGCACCTGAAACTAACAGCTTCTGTCAGAAAATCCACCCCCAAGAGGCATGCAGTATTTGGTTTGCATCCCTCCTTATATATTATTATATATCATCAAATGTAAATACAGTTACATCACTACAAAAATGGCCTTATGGCAGAATATCTGTTCATATTTTAAGTGAAGTATTGTTATGAAAGTTCTCTTGCAAGGACTTGTGCTGTAAATGCTCTATTGGTTTAAAAAAAATCTAGGACTTGAGTTTTCTCTCTTCAGAAGGGGAACCTGTAACTCTGGGTCTGTGATGGTGAACCTTGTGGTGTGTTCTTAGTTGTTAGTGGAAAATGTTTCTAACATGAAAGTGCCATAATATTCTGTTCAAAATATAACAGAAAATTAAGCTGGTTGTTGGCAGGTTTGCCTCTGTAGGAAGTCTTTAAAACTCTGTCCTCCTTGTGCCTCGTATATGATCCAAATGTACTAGCAGTAATTGCAAATCTTACAAAGATTGAATTTAAAACCATTCCAAAGTATATGTGAGATAATTTATTGCATTAAAGGAAAAGGACATATTTGTGGGACTTAAAAATCATTTTAAAAAGCACATGCACAAATGTAAAAAACTGTTTTGTTCAGAAATCAATTGTTTGATATATATGTTTTTATTTTCAGTGTTTGGGGCTTACAGAGCAGAGCTAATAAAAATATTGACATTTATTTTTAATATTTTTGTTAACTAGACAAAATATGAGTTCTAGTATATTTTTTAAACCTGAGGATGAGCTGACTGCAGAAAATGCTTTTTAAAAATTATTACAGAACAAAACTGTGTACCTTAAAAACTCAATAGTTTAGCTTTCTACGTTCTAGAAATCACTATAAATACTAGAAACCTAAGGGGAAAACACACTATAAACCAAGGAGGGGTGTTACTAAATGGCATTCCTTCAAATCCTAACAGCATAAAATAAACTAAGTTGAACTATCTTCCAAAGTATTATCAGATGGCAAAGGCATTTTTTAATTAAACAACACAGCACAAAAATGCTGAAGAGACATGGGTGCCTTTTTGTATGATGTCTCTTCTGCCTTTTTTTCCAGAAAGTTTCATGTCACCTGCTAGGTTTGCTTACACAGGATTTGTTTGTCCAAGAGGCTGCTCTTTCATTGTGACTAACAAAAAGCAAACTCAGTGTGATGAAAAGTGTGCATTGCATTACTGCCTGATGGTGACAGGAGTCCTCCCTGAGCATGTCAGAGGGAACTGGTGGAACGGCAGCTTTGCAATAGGGAGCAGGAGCAAGAGAAAGATTAAAGGAAAGGGAAGGCAGATGTGTGTCTTTGCTGGTGGCAGGATCTCATCTCCTTTTATCTTGTTTAGGTTTCTCCTCTGCCTCCTACTTAAAGGTCCATGTTAAAACCCACCACGGTGTTCCCCTTCCCCAGGTCTCCAGGCACCAGGAGTCCATCCCGAATGGGGGAGCAGCGTTCCACTGCGTCAGGACCTATGGCATCAAAGGCAAGAGACTCGCTGCTCTGCACCCTGCTGCTCTGGGCAGAGCTTTGTGTTGTGGGGCGTTGGGCTGGGCTCGAGCAAGGGGAGGGAGCAAGGACAGGGACAATGCTGCAGAGAAGCTTAGGGAGGTGCAGAGAAACTCCGTAGCATCACATAGGATGTAATACCTGTCATTGGATAGCCAGTTTAACGAGTCTGGGGGAAAGAGGTGCACACATAAGAGTATGTGAATTTTTGGCAGCTTCTTTGATTTTGAAGATTGAAAAAGCCGTGTTAGTTCATCTTGACCCTCTTCCTTCAGTGTCTGAGTTTTGCCTGAGGGCGAGTTCATTAGTCCCACTCCATTTGAATCTTGCGTCAGTCAAACCACAGTGCTGGTTTCGGAGAGGAACTGGGAGCTGCAGAGTGCAGTTCCTAAGGATTCCTCCTCGGGCTGATGAGGAGCCAGGCTGTACATACAGCCAACTGTCTGTAGCTAAACTTACACTTCTAAATGCAGTTGTTGGGGAGGAAAGGTAAAGGGTGATAATAGCACTGGTGCTTTTTTGTTGTTTTTAACATTCATTTAACTTCTGGGGGGAGGAAAAAAAAGATATTATTGTAAGCACAGCTAAAGAGTGTTTAACTTTGGAATAAATAAACCAGTGTGTTTATCTGTGTAGAATAGCTGTTTGCTTCTTGGTTTGAACTGTCACTATTCCTGGTGAAGCTGAAATGTCAGAAAAGTCTTCAAAACCACGGTTGTTCTGGTTTTTTTCTTGCCCAGGAGAACACAGCAGGCTGGGTTAAACAAAGTCTGTGCCAGCAGAAAGCTACAGTTGTGTAATTTTTTCCTGTGGAAGTCTTGATAGTTACTACAGAAGCCCTTTAGTTTTGGGTGGTGTGCTGACTTAACAAGAGATTTACTCCAGCTCAGTGGCGTATTGATTTCATGCATATCCTGTTTGGTTTGTAATGCTGAGTCCAGAGAAAATCTGTCTTTTGGGTTGTGCCAAGTGGTTCCTTGGTCTCTTGGAGTTAATAGTAGGTACAACCTATTTGTATTCAGAGACTTGTTCAGTGGGCACGTCTGGGTTTCTCACGCCCATTCACATGCACTGAGCAAAAGTGTGGACAAACTCCTTGGCATAATGCCAGAGGAGAATGGGGAAGACTCCAAACATAGCAATGACTTTGCCAGGACATACATCCAAATAACTTAAATAACCTCCCTAACCTCTCTCCTGTTTCACACTACAGTATTTAAAGGTGGAACAATTTCAGGTTGTGAAGTTCAGTTCTAACAGTGTTGCACTTGTAAAGAAGAGTTCCTTGAGACTAAATGGGATTGCACTTCTTAAATTGCAGTACTTCACTGCTGTTCGCTGAGTATTTCCAGGTTTCTTCACCTCTTGCTGCAGCCTGTTGTACTTTATGAAGTTTCTAGGCTCTCCCCCAAAGTATCAACAGCATTTCAGAAATGTGCAAGTGAATTGCACAGTTAAAAACTCATCATTAGGTCCATCCTTTTGTAGTGTCTGAGGTGTAAACATTGTGAGACATCCTTGAGGCTGAAGAAGTGTTATATAAGCCAGAGACCCATTATGGTTGCATTCAGTATTGTGTCAAATCTCTGTTAAAACCCAGCTGTTGCTCTGATAGCAGCCTGGTGGTTTGGAAAGAGGACCTTTGCTCAAGGGCTTTAGAATATGAGGGATTGACTGTTAAGTGTTTATCATTCTTTTGTGACAGGCATTACTGTGATCAGGTGGTAACCAATAAAATTGACTTTAATGCGTGCTAAATACCTTTTTTTGGCAGCTAAGATTCTGAAAGCTTCTCTCTTTTCTTTTTCCCGTAGAAGGCCAGAAATGTTCACATTCGGACCCGATTGAGAGTTCTGATTCATATGGAGACCTCTCTGACACCAGTGACCTCAAGACTCCTGAGAAACAGAGCACCAACGGGTCCTTCTCGTGTGAGCTGGCAGTCAGCAAAAACAAAATGGAGACGGAAGGAGAGAAGAAGTACCCGTGCCCTGAGTGCGGCAGCTTTTTCAGATCCAAGTCTTACCTGAACAAACACATACAGAAAGTTCACGTCAGGGCCCTGGGTGGCCCACTGGGGGACCTTGGTCCAGCTCTGGGATCCCCCTTCTCACCCCAACAGAACATGTCTCTCCTGGAGTCCTTTGGGTTTCAGATCGTCCAGTCAGCATTTGCATCATCCCTGGTGGATCCAGAGGTCGACCAGCAACCAATGGGGCCAGAGGGGAAATGAGATCAGTTTGATCTTAACAAAGCAAAGCAGCAATCTGGCTATAATGATAAGAGGCTGTGAATGAAAGATGAAATTATGAAACTTGATTCTATAGCTGAGAATTTTTTATTCATTTTAGCTTCCCTCTTTGTCTCATGCCCTACCCCACCTTTAAACCTTCACTGGGGAGAGGGAGAAAATGCTTCTTTAGCTGATAAATTACAGAAGATGGTGGCCTTGAATATGAGACATGACCCAAAACAAATGGAGCTTTAGAGGCTGCTGCTGGTGTTTTCTTCATGTTTCTCTAGAATAATCAAAAGTTGCCAGCACTGGTCTGAGAATGAGACAGTCCTAGTGACTGAGGCACCTGGGGAGCTGCAGCTACAGGGAGCTGTGATTTTGTTCTCTCTCTATTCCCCTGCCCTCCCTAAACTCCCCCCAAAAAACAGTAAGTTTTAAAAACAGACCCATTATTGAATATAACATTAAGTAAAGTGCCCCATGGTACCTAGCAGGTTACAATGCAGTTGTCCTTTTAAAACCAGAAACATTTAAAGAAGGTGAGAGAATTTGAACCCCCTTCTGCCTTTGTGAGGCTGTGAGTGCTACAGCAGGACTGAACTGCTGAGAAAAATCACCTTTCAGAACAGGTTGTTTTTATTACTTTTGACCATTAAACTTGCTGTCAGGTTTTTAATTCTTTATTATTATTATTTTAGGACCTGTTGTAGTGAATTGCTACTGAAAAGCCAGTCTAAGGCGATACCCAGAGCACTCGTAAAGCAGCAGTCACATTAGGGTTAGTATTAATTTTTTTTTAGATGTACCATAATTAATAACTTGGCTAGTTGGTTGGTTGAAGTCTATGAAAGAAATAGTTTTTATGAAAAAAAAAAAAAAGAAAAA
>VZRZ01003783.1:81432-93481 GCA_013398175.1 Climacteris rufus | reverse complement strand
AAAAAAAAAAAAAGAAGGAAAAATACCATTACAGTCTGGTTGACTGGTGCTCATTTTTCATGTGGGGACCTAGGGTGTGAACATGATCAGCTATCGGGTTAACACTATGTACCACTGACTTGTTTAGTGTGAATAAACCCAGGGGTTCACAGAATGATTTTGGTTTAATTGGATTGGACTCTATTAAAGAAGTTAGTATGTTACTTTGTATCCCCTCGTTTTGTCTGGTTTTTGAGCAATTTAGCCACCTGTCCAAAAGGTGTGCAAATGAGAGCCAGTAAATAATATGTTAATCCCACTCTGCACTGTGCTGTATTCTCAGTGAGCTGGGCTTTTTGGCCACAGTCATGCTCTCCTGATCTGTCTCTTGTCAGGTTTGCAAAAGCCACCCTTACTCCTTTCTTTTCCAAATGAGAAGGGTTTCTAGTGTAAGAGGTGGGAATTGCAAACAGCATATCTGTGAAAAAGAGTTGATTACAAAATGCAAAGAAGCTGGGCTCCAGGCTGATGGAGGTTCCATTTAATCTGAAAATACCACTTGTGCAGAAATAATGTCCTTTCTTGACTCTCCCTTTCCTTCTATGTAACTAGTCAAGGTTTTATGTACCAAACCCAGGTATAAATGTTGTTTAACACAGGGTTAGGAGTTAGGAATACTCTGAGTTTTAATTATGGTTCTGCTGTTGATGCTGAAGGTCACATAGAACAGTTTCCTAAATTTATTCCTTAACTTCATATCAATGAAGAATTTTCTCTACATCACAATTGTCGAGAGGGTTATTGAGCAAAGGTTTAAGCAGTAATTTGTTAAATTGCTTTGTGTATTGAATGTTTCTAGAAAGGCCACTCTGAAGAGCCCAAGTCCCTCATCAAACTTGCATCCCATGTAACAATATCTGTCTCCATCATGAGTACAGTGCTGGAGCAGGAGAGACCCCCTTAGAGCAGGATCCACATTTGCTGCAGGAGCTCTGTCTGTAAATGTGCACAGAGCCACAAACTGTCCTTGTACCTCAGCCTGCATGGCCCAGGTGCTCCTAATCCAAACCCTGCAGCTGATGCTTGACTGTTATGACACATTCCCATTTTGTTTTTATGTTAGAATTAGAGAGCCCTTTGTAAGTACATGGATTTTAGAGTTACATTCTAAATCCTACAGAGTTAGAAGACCCAGACTCTCTCTTGTAAGAAGCTACGTTTTGTACTTGCTCTCGAGTATTATAAATCAAGGATGAATAATCAATGGCTTTCTCTTTATAGCACCAGCACTTTCTAAATTGAGAGCATGTTGCAGTGGACTTGATGTTTTGCTATTAATCTGTGTTGGGAGACTGAAGGACATGTTCTTCTCCAGTCATCTTCTCCCAGAATCCTGGAATAGGTATGAGCCTCATTTAAAAGGAAAAACCAGTGAAACAAACAAGTCCCACCACTAAAGCTTCATGGAATTGCTCTTGTACTGGTAAGGTTAGTGGACAGGTAAAAACATAACAGAAAAGTGACAAAACATTTTAAAATACCTTACAAATCTAGACAATGCTGAGACAACCTTGTAAGCTGCCAAGCAAGTCAGGAGAGAGCAGGCTTTCCAGTCAGCATAACAATTCATTTGGATTAGCAAATGTAGCTGCAATCACTGATTCACTAATAGCTTATAATTAATTCACAAGGGAAATTTCTGTTGAACTGAGGCTGTATGCTGAAAGATAGAAGTTTGTGTCCCTGATGTCCCTGATGTTTCTATATGCACTTAAAGAAGGTGCACTAGTCATAAAATTCAACTCCAAAAGCTAATTCCAGGGTATAGGATATTTTCATCATACATTTAGCTCCCCTGACTTCAGTGTTACAAGTGGCTTGAATTTTGGCTATATCTGTCAGAATTTTATTTTAAATGCTACAGGTTTTGACCTGGTGAAACGAAAGAAAAGCCTTGACCTAAAAATGAAGCCTTCTAAAACACTAACTGTGCATTCTGCTTGTAACAGAAAATGCTTACTAAGTTGTCATGAATACATTGAATAAAAACTACTTACTTCTCAGTTTAGTGGACAGGGAAACAATTAGGCAGGAAGTTAACAATCCTGAAATGACAGTTCTAGATCATCCTAGTGTAAATGGGAGAGATTTGTACCAACAGAGGAGGCTGGTGGGGGCTAGTGCCAGCAGGAAGTTGGGCGGATCTTTAGCTGTGGTGTGTTTTCAGTGCTTTTTGCTTTTCTGAGGGCATACTGTTCCATTCTGGACAATAATTTAATCTACATGCATATTCTGTTCTTTGGAAGATGCCTGTTTCTCACACAAGGTGAGACAGATCCAAACAGAAAACTCAGCCTCACAAGTTCAGAGGGAAGAACATAACATGCCTTGAGCTGCAACTTGTTGCTAATACCTTTTATTTTTGATTGGCATATCAGTGTATAGATAATAGTTCTGATTTGGGGCCACCCTCCTTTTCTTGCCCTCTCCTTTGGAGGGACTGCAAGCCCCTGTTTGAGTCGGTGCACATGCCAAAAAGGAAACTTCAGTTCATGCAAATTTATATAATCAGAGTTGTAGTATTTGTCTCTATTATAGGAGTCCCAAAACCTCTCATTTGAGGCTCAGAGCCTTGTGTGTTAGGTGTGATGAAAACATCTTCAGTCATTCATAATCTAAATGTTAAAGACAGACAAGAAAGGAATAGATGCTTTTAAGTGAATGAGTGAAAGAAAGATAACTAAAAACCACTTGAATGCATGCTTAAGTGTTGTGTTAAATGTGGGGGCACAGACTTAGGCTTCTTTTGTTGCCTGAATTTATGTATGTTATTCCACAAAAAATGCAAGGTAAAGTAATTTAATGTTGATTTTTTCCACACAGAGTTAAATTAGGTGACATGACCTTGTTTTTGTCACATCTTAAATGTGTGCAAACAGACTTAGTGTGGCTCACCTGATTCATGGTAATGTGCACGTGAGCACTCAATCCTAAGTGATTTGCCCATGATGATGTGGGAAATTGATAGCAGAACCAGAAATTGAACACAGATTTTTCCTTCTCTCAATCCAGTGCCTTAATTACTGTAGGGCAAAGTATTATATGTTGGGGGGAAGATTTTTTTGTTTTTTAAAGCCTAGAATTATTGAGATGGTGTGGAGTTGGTCTTCCTGCCAATCTTTTGAATAATTGTAAATGCCCAGTCACAATTTTAGACCTGTTTGAGTGCCAGTGACTTAGGGAATATTTGTTATTTCCCATGTATTCCCTGAAATTATTGTTCCTCCCTCAACTGCTGTCAGCAGTAAGGAATGACTTGAATAGAAGAGCTGTGTAACTGAATGTCTATCTAACTCAACTAATTGAATTGCTAGTATGAAAGCTAACCTAGATTTTGTAGGCTCTGTTGTAACTTTAGTGTCTTGTTTTTTCACTAAATCTTTGTTCCTAGAATTCAATATCTAAACTTATGTCTTGAGTCGGGAGTGGGGTACCACTTTCAGCTTTAATTTTTTTTAAGGTGCTTGCTTGAGGAAGTAGATGCCAAAGTAAACTTCAAAGGAACTCCAGACTTCAGTGTTGGAAGAATGAATGGGGAGCATGGGCTCTCTTTGGGTTTCATGAGAGATAAATGGACAAAATAAAAAACAGCCACCAAAATTCTAACTAATGAAACAGGAAAGGCTTTTCTTTACCACCCACAAAAAATAATAAAATATTTTCCATTGTCAACATGGCAGAAACTCTGAGAGCAAGTGCCAAACAATACCATGGAATGTGATGGCTTTTTCAGCATTATGGTTATACCTTAACAGCATTGTTAATAGCCAAATGTAAATTAAGCCAGCTTAGTACTATTCACCTTTTTCTTGGGCACAATATTTGAGTTTTATTTGAACAGAACATAGGCTCACAGTGAATCTCTGAGCTTATGCTCTCAGCTCCACCCTGGGAGACAAAACAAATGAGCAAAGAGGGGGGAAAAAAAAAAGCCACTAGGAAAACTTAAAAAGGAAAACAGATTCTGGAAGATTCCAATGTCTCTTGAAAGAGCCATGGTTTTTTATCCTAAATGTCCTTTTCAAAGCAAGATCCTTCAGCTGTCATGAATGAGCCTTTGGGAACAGCTTTGGCTTCCAGCCCAATGTGCTGCAGCTCCTTGGCCCTGTGAGAAGGCAGCATGTTTCAGAGCACTGGGCCTGGGCAGGCAGGCAGGCAGGCAGTGCTCTGGGCTGCAGCCACAGTCAGCACAACACTGGCCAAACGTCTCTGCCTGCCCTGTAACCCCACCCTCCACACATCCCTGTTGCCAGTGTGCTACCAACTCACATGTGTGCAGCTGTAAACAAACCAGGGAGCTATTTGGCTAAAAAGAAAATATACCCCAACCACTTAAAAACAGTGATGTGACATAACTGCAGAGTGATGCAGACAGGAGCAGGAGCCTTGGCTGTGAGGGTTGTGGTGATGGTTGGAATGGTTATGGCACGTTGGTGAGAAACCACAGCTGTGCACTGTGTGGTGGCAGGCAGGGATGGCCTCTTTGCAAAGAATTAACAGCCTGTGTCATCTCTAACCTCTTCCTGTGCTGTCTTCCTGCCTGTAAAATGAGATGCTGATAGCCCTTGGGTAAGAATGTGCCAATATATCATTGACATGGCAAATTGTGCTCCACAATTGTGCTGCTCAACTCTGTCACAAATGTTTGGCCTGACTGACTTCAGGTGTAATGCAAAGTTAAACAAACATTTGGCCACATTTTTCCTGAAAGGTGAGATATTTAAATTTATTTAAAGGCTACCTGGCACTGTTGATCTGCTCTCAGGGTTTATGTGAATGAAGCTTTTCCTGGGTGGCCTCCATACTTGTACTGCAGTTTTGGAGACCTGGAAGTGCTCTGAGCCAAGATGTGCTGAAGGAAGGAGGTAACTGGAGTCTCACTGATGTTCCAGTGCCTCCCTCCCAGCTCCTGTGTTCCATGTGGACCATGGAGTCACTTCATGCAGCCATAAATGCTCTTGAGCATCCTGCAGTCACATAGTGACCTTGGGTAAGTGATTTTATAATAAATCAATCTCCTGCTTGCTAATACCTTTTTGGCTGCTGTGTCTACAAACTGGTGCCTTGTCCAGGCAATTTTTACGTGCCCTCTGCAAAGCTGTCAGACTGACTGCTGGCTCTTAAGGAATCAACCAAGCCTTGCTCTTGGGCTCAGAATTTTTCTTCGGTACTGTTGTGATCTGAAAGTTTGCGGCAATCAGTGCAAATACCAGAGTAAGAGAGAAAATAAAAGGCTGTTCTCAGATGTCCTGTGGAGTGAACAACTGAAACATGAGTGTGGGATGAGCCAGGAAAACTGGCATTTTTCCCTGGCTGCACACCATATGGAAGAGACAGTGCCTTGGAAGGGAAGGAGCAGAAAAGTTTGCCATTGGCTCTGATGAATCCCAATCCTGCTTCTACTGAAGTTGTTGGGAATCCTCCCATTGTCTTCAGTGTGAGCAAGAAAGGATCTTAGGTGAGGATGGATGACTCTTTCCCTACTTGAATGAAGTCTCTTGCCTATTTATGGGCCTGCTTCTATTGAAACCGAGCCTGTTTTAGCCTTTTTGGGTTCTTAGGGACCTGTTTGTATAAAGCAACTTACCTACCTATCTTTTTTTTTCTATTGTGTGTATTTTTTGTATGTTCTGTTGGAAGGTGAAGCCTCTGTAGAAGGGGATACAAAACCTGATTTTTAAATAGTAATAAACCAAAAGAGAATTAAACTCTGCAGGCTGCATGCATTCATTTCCTGGAGATGGAGAGTAGAGACCATGAGTGCACAGGGAGATGGCCTGGATTTCTCATATCTCGAAATCTTCCCCTTTTGAGAGACAGTTCTGCCTTTGCACATCACCACAGCTCTATGTGAGAATTCATAGTGTGGTTGGCAGGTTGCAACACTGTGTATCAGGATGGCCTTGTTTTGACTAGGAAATCCTTTCTCTGGCACTGTGCGATGAGATTCCTTGTTTTAGCATAAGTGGATGGGGTAACAAGTATCTGTGAAATTCAGTATTGTCCTCATTTAATGGCAGTGAAATAAAACTGAGGTCATATAAATAGATTTTTGCTTCTGGCCTGACCACTTCAGGTGCTGGGGCTTTGGTCAAATGCACAGTGTTTTAACTCCTCACCGTTATATTGAAAAATAAGTGCAAGTATTAGGTGTAACTTCACTAAGCCTTTGTTCCTTCTTGGCTTTTTACCTCCTCATGGTGTTACCAGTTGGAGCCCTAACTTTCTAAAAGAATGGCAGACTCAAGACCAAAATAACAACAAAGGTTTGCCCTGTTCTGTAAACATACTTAAGGAACAAAGTCTTTGCTTTTGTAAATAGATATAAAAAAGTCCACGTGCCTGTGTCAGTCATGGGAAAGGCTATCTCTGCATGCTTATGGCATGTGTGTGACCCAGAGAAAACAGAGATTTGCCTTTCTACACAGGAAAGAAAGGGCAGCTTCCCAAAATAAACAACTCCTCCCAAAGCCTTCAGGCAAACACCTGTGGAGAGAGGCTTTTCACGGTGCCTGTGTGCCAATGGTTTTATCTGCTTTCAGGTCAGCTCGGAAATAAAATCCAGAGGTGAGAGCTCTGCATTGTAAATGTCCCTGAATTCTGTGCTTTATGAGGAAACAGTGGTAGCTCTACTGCAAGGTTTGATCTCTGCTCTCTGCCCACATGTTGAATTACAAAGAGACCCGTTACAAAATGAGTCTCTGCTTCTGCTCTGATGTTGATGACTCCAGTCCTAGTCCCAAAGCCCTAGAGAGATAAGAAAATACATGTTTGGTTTTTTTATGTGTACAAGTTTATAACCTTACAACCTTTCTGATGGCTTGGGATAGAGGTCACATGAGTGCTTGTGCTATTTAGACTGGGAGTTTTGCATATTTAAGTGCAACTCTAACCTCATGTTTTCCACAGTGGAATCTTAACTATTATTTTGATAATATTCCAAGATTATTGGCATTTAAACAGCAAAGTTTTGGGCTGTCACCTCTGTTTGACTGTGAAATTGGCTCCCATTCTGAGTGAAAGATTGGTAGAAGGATGTTTAATAATCCCATCCAATTCACTGAAAGTTAATTTGAACAGATATCAGAACAGAAATCTTTTTTCCTTTATACTCAAATCTCCAGATGTTTTGGTGCTGCCTTTTCATGTTTCTCGTGTGCAGATAAACAATTATTTTTAGATAGACATTTTCTAACAAGAATTAATTCATTTATCAGACTGCTTAGCTTTGCCAGGTGCTGCTGGGCACAACAGTGGTTTGAGAAACAAGAAAGTGACAAAAGTACTTTTATGCCTTAAAAAACAAACAAACAACACATTCTCCTATTTTAATTCCTGCATTAATGCTTATTTGTACTTTCATCTAAGTCAGCACTACACATGTAGAACTTGAGAACATCTCATGCATATCTGTCTTCAGGATTCCCTCCCCTACAATACCATTTCATAAGGTATGTATTGCATGTCTGAAGCTTTCAAAACACTTTGCAGACATTTAATAATTTCTGCCTCTGTGACATAAGTAGTATTAACATGGGAAACCAAGGCAGAAGCTTGCCTAAGGTCAGGCAAAGATCGGTTAAAGAATTCAGAGTAAGGCTCCTGTTCTTGGCTCAGACTTACAAGTTCTCTGAGTAGATCACAGTATCTTTCAAAATAGCTTCCCTTCCTCCACCCTTAAAAATGTGGGCTGTTCTTTGTCAGTAACAGCCTGCATCTGTGGCAAAACCCCAAACAATCAAACAAAAAACCCAGTGCAACTGGGGACCAAAACATCTTTAGACAGCTGTACCCAAAACCTACCAATATTGCTATGGTTTGACGGTGTCCTGCTGGGAGCCACCCACCCGTCGGACAGCAGGTAAAGCCGTCTGTGGCCCATACACCGAGTTTGGAATTTTGTAGCCAGGGAAAGAGCTGAGGGATGGTCATGGGGATCTTCACAACTGCCACAGTGGGCCAGTGTGAACACAAATATCTGTCAGCACTTGGGCCCTTCAAGACTGCTGAGAGAACTGTGGAAATGCACTGGGCAGTTCATGACAAAGAAAGGACAAAAAATTGATGCTGCTAGAGAGGACTCAGTGTGTGAAATTTCCTAAGTCAGTGATTGCCGGGAGTATTTAGTGCTAATCTCTTAATGCTGGAGAAGTGTAGCTGCAGTGCTTCTCCCCAGTAAACAATAGGCCCCAGATTGCCCTCCCGAGGCCTCTGGCCTTTTATTACAGCCCACACAGCGAGCTCATCTGAGAAAGCACTCGGAGTTGGTGGAGCAAACTGTGAACCAGTCTGAACCAGTTCAGATATCGCATATGGTTGTTTTGCTGCTGCAGACTTCCTTGTTAGTCCTTGGAGGCTGTGGCTGGCATTTACTTAGCAATAGCTCACGCTGTCAGACTGAAGGGGGAGGAGAAAGCCTCTCCATGAGCATGTCAGCAGCACGATGCAACAGTGCCAGCAGATACTCCTATTGCTCCACACCGACCCCTTTGTAGTCATTGTCTCTGCCTTGATTTTTGGTTATACTCGGCTCAGTTTCATAAACTCCACATCTGATCCTTTCATTGCGGCTCTGATGGGTTTTTTATTACATTCGAATTGTTTCTAGGTTAGAAGTGAAACATGTTTGTTTCTGACTCCTACCTCACTGCTTACAGAAGGCTTTTTACAGGTGAGACCAACAGTTATCAAGACAGAGGCAACAAAGGAATAAAACCCCTGCTTTTGTTGGCGTTGCAATTACTTAATAGTGTTTGGTAACCTTTGATCCTTGCAGTTTAAGCTTAAGCACAAATTGCTCTAATATTCTGTTCACGGGAGATGAGGTCTCAGAATGTACTAGCTTTATTCTCAAGCATTGCAATTTATGAAGGAAGCAGAAATTTTAGAAAAATCAGTTTTGAGGAAAAATTGGAACAAATATTTTGGTTACCTAGGAAGAAGAAAGGGGAGGTTATGGGATCATGACGTATGTCCTGTTACAAGGAGGGCAATGGTCAGCTTTTTCCATTTTAAGCAGTCCATGTTAATTTGGCTAGGAGAGATTATTCAGATTAGAAAACTCATTTTGCTTACTCTCCCCAGTGTCTTATTTAGTAAGATTAAGTAATAAAGCATGTTATTTCTTGCATAGGAGGTTAGATGAACTTTTGCCTGGCAAGATCTGAACACACTTGTCTGTAGCCAGAGAAGGAGGGTGGCTTTGATGGCTTCTTGCAGAGTCATTCCAGAGCTATACATCTGTGGCTGCTTCCCCTTGCATAGTGTGCTGTGCTACATGTTAGATTCCTTTTTTTTTTTTTAATAAAAATCTCAATACACTTTGAATTTTTCCACAGGTGAAAAAGTAGAACAAACAAACAAGAAAGAGCAGCTGACAGACAGGAAAGAGAAAAAGCAGACATTGTTCATTCTGGAGCCTGTATAAAGTAAACAGCAGAAAGGTACCAGCTCACAGCTGAAACTAGTTCACACTGAGTTTAGGGAGGATGCTTAACGTCTCTTGTTCCTAATAATAGTGTATATATTCTCCTGTGAATTTTGTGGATGTATATACCCACAGATTTCTAAGTGTAAACTGTGTGAGGAAGTAGCAGCAGAGCTATTAACTTATAGTTTGGGTAACTTAAAATCAAGTCCTAGGAAATAATGTCCTGTTCAATCTCTAAAAGTGTAGCAAGAAGAGCAAACCCATTCTCAAGCAGCAGAAAGAGCAATTGAGTCTGCCTTTGACAGCTGCCACCTGGCATCCTATTAAACTTAACTCTGTGAAACTGCCAGGCATAAATCTTCCCTCATCCTGGAGAAAGCTAGAGATGAAAGAAAAAATTATGCTTAGAAGTCAGTTGTGGAAAAGACTTTGATCTTTACCATTAATGTGAAGCTTTTTGCATTTCTCCCAGATTCCCCATTGTCCTTCTGTGGACTAGAAGCTCAAATTGTTTGCTGGAATTTGGCTGGGTGTAATGAGAAGTGCAAATTTATCTTGTAACATAGTAGAAGTGAGAGCTGGGAAGGTCTGAGATTTATTTCCACAGAGATTACTGAAGTTCTTGGATCAGTATGTACAGTAGGAGGTGCTTTCTATGCTAGATGGCATGGAAGCATTAGTTAGTCTCATGAAGTGAGCAAAAAGAAATTAATTGTGCAGGTTGGCAGCCCATCTGCAGTTTTGGACAGGCAGTGCCTCTGGGTGCCTGTGTGGCCCAGCAGTTTCTGCTGAATGGAATTTGTCCCATAAATTCTGTGATGAAGAGCTATTACAAACAGGCAGCTTGACTCAATAGCCCTTATTAAAAATTCTTGCTGACTCTGGTTAGCCTTGCCTTCACAGAGAGTAACTGGAGAGCAGCAGGAATGCAGTAACGGGGTGTCTGTGCAGACAATGAGCATCATGCCACAAAGGCAGCATCTTAGCTGGTGATGTCAGTCAGGACTGACACATCCACTTGGTTTTTGGTTTCCTGTTTTGATTTTTTACAACCATTTTTTTTAATCTGACACTACTGAACTAAATTTTCTGTAGTGGTAAATCATATTGTTAAAGTGTGAGTCACACACAAATGTGTGCTAAGGCCCGTGGTTTCATACTTGTGCTACTTAATTGACTGTTTCCTTATTACCCATCTGTCATGCTGGTACATCTGTTTTTGTGACTCCATTGTGGACTGAATGCAGCAGGTGACCTGGCTGTAAAGGGGTTAAAGTGTTCATGACCTGGTGAAAAAGGGGCACCTTGTGCAGGTTTGTCACACAAGCATCTGTAGCAGCCTGACAGAGAGCACTGCCAGGATGGAAGCATCTGGGAGTGGAAGGGAAAGACCACTGCTACAGCCAGCACTGCCTTGAAAAGTAATTCATCAAACACTGAAGCAGCTTCCTGGCATAGAAATACTTTGTATGTGTTCCACGGTTTCCATGTGATTTCAAAGAACTTTAAGAGAAGGGAACTTCCCTGTCCTGTTCTGAGGAGGAAGGTTTGATGGTACCTCATGTAACAGAAAGGAAGGGAAAGTGCAAAGAAGTGAGGCAGGCAGATTGGCCA
The DNA here is from genome assembly GCA_013398175.1 of Climacteris rufus. Classification (NCBI taxonomy): domain Eukaryota; kingdom Metazoa; phylum Chordata; class Aves; order Passeriformes; family Climacteridae; genus Climacteris; species Climacteris rufus. Next base: position 82,398 of record VZRZ01003783.1, on the reverse strand, counting down.
AGGTCAGGAGGAACTCTGTGGGAAAGCCAGAAATAGCACCCTGTGCTGCAGGCCTGGGCCTTGGCTACAGCCCCATCAGTTGGCCCCGGCTGCCGGTGCGAGCTCATTGTTGACCAGGACCAGCTATTCAGTGCCTTGTTTTTCACTGCTGTAGAATAGAAACATTGCTGAGGACTCCAGATGCTTGTGTACGGTCACTAGCACTGTACTGTCTGAACTCCTTGGCATGTTCAGAAACAGAAGTATCTATTGTAACCCATGTGAAATGTCTACAGAGAGGCTTTATCACAGTGGCTGGATGCCTTTGCCAGAACTACTTTAAACCATCTTCATGCTGTTTACCTTGTTTTTTTCCTACAAACAGGCACAGCTCTTAGAGTAAATACATAGAGTCAAAGAAAAGTAATGGGTTAGCAGAGGCGAGAATGTAAACCCCTTTAATGTGGAGATGCACAGCCTCCGTGGCCGTGTGTACCCCCCACGACGTCTCTTTAGAGCTAAGGGATCCCAAAGGGAGAATAAGGGCAGCAGGATTTAGTCCTTCATGGTAATTCTCTAGGGGAGATAGCAGTTTTAGGTCCCTGAAGATAAACACTTTCCCTGCCACAGGCAGCGGTTCAAGCGTAGTTCCGTGTGGAAAGTCTCCTCTTCTGGTCCAAGACTTTTCCTGCGACTGTGGAGACAAGCCCAGGGACGCGGAGCTGCCCTTCGGCAGCGTCTCCCCCCGTTCCGCTCGAGCCAAACAGCCCCGCGGCACCGAGCACCCATCGCCGCGCTCGGTGCCGGGGCGGAGGAGCCTCTGCGGCCGCGGGAGAGCGGCAGCAGGTTCCCGGCTGCCCCGAGCCCTGCCCCGCGGCAGCCGCCCCTTTCCCCTGCTGGGGGCGGGCGGCGGCGGCGGCAGCGTTAGGACCCGGCGGCGGCTGCGGGGCGGGGGGGGAAGCGCAGCCCGGCGTTGTTTACCGGGGA
>VZRZ01003783.1:43430-81068 GCA_013398175.1 Climacteris rufus | reverse complement strand
TCTCTCCGCAGAGTGCCTCCGCGGCAACGGCGCGTCCTACCGCGGCAGCCGGCAAGTGGCCTCCGGCGGCGCCCCGTGCCTCAACTGGCTGATGGTGCGGAGCGGCCCCGGCGCCGCGCTCCCGGCAGGTGGGTCCGGGGCCGGGGGGGGCTGTCGGGGCAGCGGAGGGTGCCGGGGCCGCGCTGACGGCCCGCTGCCCCCCAGCAGTCGATGAGGACCACAACAGCTGCAGAAACCCGGACGGCGACGCCGCGCCCTGGTGTTACATCCGAGGCGCTGCTGGGGTTCCCGAGCGGCGACCCTGCGACATCGCCCAGTGCTCGGGTAAGGGCGGCCCCCGCCGGACCCCCTCTCCTCCTACCCTCCCCGACCTGTCTGGTGCCGCGGGGGGCTGGGTTTGTGACCGGGGTGGGGTCCCCTTGTGCACAAACAACCCGGGGCTACGCCAGCACCTCCCCCGGGAACACCGCGTACCCGGGGCTCCCCTCCAGCCCCCGCCTGTGTGTGCACATCTGCCTCCCAGCTGTGCCTCGCTCCGCCCCTAGAGCTTTTCCATCGGTGCCAGAAAAGGCCTGTGAAAAGCCCCCTCTCCCCCGTAATTCACTTATCACTATAGGGCTCTTTAGCTGTGTTACAGAAGGCCGAGGACTGGACATCTAGGAACTGCTGAGGTGTTGGTAGACTGTTACTGTGAGGCATGAAGAAGCTTCCTGCTGCTAAAGGATTGCCAGTGGGAATTTGAATACAGGGTGGAGCGGGAGAACTTGAAAAAAATGAGAACTAGAAGGGGGGACAGTAAGAAATGGAAAACCCTAAACACTGGATTCCTCCTGGATGATCAGTTTGCCAAAAGAGCTGTAGTTGAAGCCTGTTTCAGGGAGAGGAGGTGTCAGTATTGACTGACGCCAGAGTAATCACTTGGGGTTTTTTGAACTGTTTACTACTTTCTGAGCCCTGCAAGATTTATGCACTCCACTGTCCCTTGAGATTGCTATCCTTGCATGTAAATACTTTTCCCACGCACATACACCCTCCCCTATTCTTCACTTTACTCTTTTTTTGCCTGCTTTTCCCTAAAGATGAAGGCAAAGTTCTGCTGCCAAGACTCTTACTCAAAACAGTCCTGCAGCTTTGGGATTAGAAGAGTTACCTGACCTTTCAGCCATTTGCATGTTTAATAGGTTTGATTCTTTTTGCATCTCAGTGTTAGCACCTTTTCATGGTAGTCAAGTCCAGCACTTCCCTTTAGTTCAGTTGCCCTGGCTGACCCTACGTGAAGTTACTGTGCAGTGCAGGAGACCCTGATTTCCTGTCTGTAACTCCCTCCTGTACTTCCATTTCACATTCCACTGAGGATTCAAAATGGCTGCAGATAGAAAATCCACATGGAGGTACTGCCAGCTGTGGGGTGACATCCAGGTGGAGTGAGTTTTCAGGTGTGGATGCCTACTGTGAATAGCATTTCCAAAAAGTAGGGGGTTTTGTGTAGAACAGGAAACAGGTACCTACTTTACACTGTCACCGCTTTTACAGTGCTACAGCTTCCATTTAAACTGTGTCATGAAAGAAGGAGCTACCTTGAAAATGTTTCAATGCTGTTGATAAAAACAGCATTGATAAAAACAGGGCTGGGAAGGAACCTGTGTTATGAGCATCCATCCTGGGGTGCCTTTTGTCTGGGCCGTGGCTGAGGAGGAACTTGCTGTCCTTACAGTAGTCAGTGGCTGTGGTGCCTGGAGGGCTGCTCTGACTTAGCCTGTCCAACACACTGTTGGAGTTTGCTATACCACTGCAAAGAGGGGAAGAAGAATATCCCCAGGTTGTTTCCACACCAGCTGGAGTCTCCTGTCAAACTTTCCTGTGTCAGGAAGATTGAGGCAGGAGAGAGATAAATAGGCTCCTGGGAGATTTGGGATGGAGATTCTCATAATCTTGTTCACGTCTGTTCAGCACGATTGAAGCTGCAGCCTGTCTATCGATCCATACACTAAATGAAGTCATTGTGCATCCCCTGGACTCATGCCCTGAACCTGGGTTTCACTCTGCTGTCTCTTCTCTGTGGTGGTGCCTTGGACTCTTAGTTAAATGGGTCCAATGTCGAAAGAAAGTGGGGGGAGGAGTACATTTCTTGTCTACTTTGGTAGGATTTCTGGCAACAACTTAGGAGTGAACAAGTGTTTGTCAGTGTGCTTTGAAGGCAGTTCAGTGATACCAATCTAGATCTGTCCCACTTGCAAGGCACATGTTGTTTTGAAGTACTCATAACTGTTGTATATATATATTTTTTCCCTCTCAACAGATGCTACAGCTATCACAGCCTCAGTCCCTACAGCAGAAGTTGGGACATCTCAGGAGGATGAGCAGGTGTTTGAACCAGCTGATACCTTGCCCTCCCGGAGCGAGGCAGCCGCAGTGCAGCCCATCATTGGGATCAGTCAGAGAGTGCAGATGAACTCCAAAGAAAAGAAGGACTTAGGGACCCTAGGTACAAACCCAGGATCATGTGATGGATCCATTCCTGTAATTCTGGCAGGACAGATTTTTTTTGAGGCTCTGAAAGCAACATTATAGCTGGATCTGCTGCCTCTAATTTTGTCTCTTTCTTCTCTTTTCACAGGTTATGTGCTGGGGTTGATCATGATGGTGATAATCATTGCCATCGGAGCTGGCATTGTCCTGGGATACATCTATAAGAGGTGAGTGGCTGTTCTTTGTTCAAAAGCTGGTTTGTCTAGAACAGGAACGTCTGAGCACCTGCAGACCAAACCATATCCCAAGGCAAAGGGACAGAAGCATGTTTGGTTGTGACACATTGAGCAAGAGTTTTGCCTCTCACACCGGGGAAAGAACTGTTGAAGGGTTAATCCTGTTCTTCTCCATTTTCCCCATCATTGTGATGTTCTGTCCCATTTAAAGTTTCAAATTGCCCTCTTTATTCTTTGGGGTTTTGTGTGTGTATGTGCACCTTGATGTGCACCTTGGCTTTTTCAGATGTATCCAGGAGAGCTGGATTTTATGTCAGAACAGGAAAGAGCACATCCCAGATGCCCTCACAGGAAGTTTCTTTTGATCAGTAAAAGAACAATTCTTCTAGCAGGCCACCTGTTCCCCTGATTTCTGTAGTCTAGCTTTAGAAGAAAAACCATTGGCAAATTTTTTGGTACTCACACATTGTATCCTATGAAGCTGAATTTCAAGTAGCACTTTCTTTTGGTCAAAGTTCATTTTGGCAAAGCTCCTGTATACTTTAAGGTCAGTTTTGATTTGCACTTCAGTTACTATTTTTTCAGCTACTTCACTGTGTTGGACAGAAATGTTTCTGTAGCTCAGCAGCATGTGAGGGTAGTGGCAGTAGCAAGCTGCTTAGTTGTAAGAGAGAGGGCAGGATTAACAAATAGCAGCGATTGTCACTGCAGCAAGCAAAGGCCCAGGCTCCCTCCTCTGGGAGGGTTTGTTCTGTGTTTTGGCTGTTTGACAGCAGTCTGACACAACCAAGCAGAAGGAGCCCTTTCCCAAGCTGGGACATGTCCTTATGTAAGTGTTTATAATAAATGCCGACAGAAAAAAAAACAGAGGGAGGAGTGTTACATAAGGGGCAAAACACAGAGCGCTGCTTGTCGAGGAATCTGATTTAAGGTGTCACTTCAGAGAATGCTGTCTTGTGTGCTGGCAGGAACGGCAGCCACTGCTGCACGCTCGTAGGCAGCTTTGAGCAGCAGCCAGAAAGCTGCCAGGAAACCCCAGCAGCTCTGCCTGGCTGGGATCACGAGCCTCAGGAGGAGCGAGTGCTGCCGGTCCCACCTCTCTCGTATCTTCGGCGGGAAGAAGCCACAGACCAAGGCTGGGCTTTGTCCAAATGCAGCATTGCTTCTCCAGTCACAGAGAGCTCACAGCAGGGCTGCAGTGCAGGTTTACTGTCTCCCTCCTTGCCTTGATCTCAAAATTGCATGTGCAAGCTGGCAGGCTTGGGTAGTAGGTGTGGTGAGAAACCTTTAATGGGCTTAGTAGCTTTTGGTATACATAGCTTTTCTGGAGACAACACTCTATTAATGCCAAATCCATTTTTAAAGCAAGGCAGTTCTTCCTCAGCACAAATTACAGAGGTGTTCCTTCCCTTAGCAACAGGCTGGAGACCGAGGTAGATTTGAGGATCTGGTTGTGGCATTAAGCTATTACAGCTGCAGCAGCAGAAGTCAGGGCCAGCTCTGAAGTCAGCTGTAATACTTTCAGGGACAGCTTAATTTGCTGCAACAAAAGGCAGAAGCTGTCATCACCTCCAGTATTTGTTTCAGATGGAGCAGGTTACAGAAGCTCTGTTCCACAGCAGTGGCCTCTGCACTGTCTCACTTCTCCCCTGGGCCTGCACCAGGCAGTGCTGTGGGACTGTAAAGGATAAGGAAACATATGGCAGCTCTGTGGTTTGAAGGAGGGGCCTGGCTTTACAGTCATCATTTATCAGCAGCAATGTCAGTGAATAAGCCAGTTTGAGGGAGGGACAGATTTCACTTGGCTGCTGTTTTTTTAAAGGTGCTCAGCTGTGGTGCTCTCCTTACAGTAAGGGAGTATTTCTGGCCCTTTTTATGCAGCTGAAACCTCTGTTTATCTTAAAGAGCAGAGTCCCTTCTCTACTATATCACCCTTACTGAAACTCTCCCTCCGAGCAGCAGCACTCATCCCGTGCACGTGTTTTGGCTTTTGTTGTAATGCAGGGGGAAAGACCTGAAGGAGAAGCACGAGCAGAAGGTGTACGAGCGGGAGATGCAGCGCATCACGCTGCCGCTCTCCGCCTTCGCCAACCCCGCGTGCGAGCTGGTGGATGAGAACACCATCGTGGTGCACACCAACCAGACGCCCCTGGAGGACACGCGGGACGGCAGCGGCCCCCTCATGGGGCAGGCGGGGACTCCTGGTGCCTGAGCAGCTTGGGCAGGAGCGCTCCAGGCTGAGCAAAGCCTCCAGCTGCCCGCTGGGAGTGCAGGGGTTGCGCGTGTTCATTTCTATTTTGTTTTCTTTTCGATGAACGCCGGACGAAGGGGATGGAGGAACGAACAATGGGCTGTTCATCGCGAGCTGTTCCAGGGGCACCATTCAGTGCATGATCAGCTGGGGACTGGTGTGCTGGACCCTGCTGCTTCCTCCCACCTATCTCCATGCTGTGCCAAGGAGCTGGGGGGGATGATGGGCCAGGCTTACAACTGGCCACAGATCCCATAGCCCAGAGTGTGGTCTTGGCTTCCTCTTTTTCTGTTCTTTTCCTATTTAACGGTGTGCACTGTTACTTAAGTTTCAGCCTGGAACCTCAGGAGAGAGCAGTACTGCAGGGACTGGAGGGAGCTTCATGTCAGACTTAGCTAGATAATTACACTCTGATTATAGTTCCTGCATTTTTGCTTTAGTGGCTGAGAGCTGGAAGCACTGTCCAGAATCCTGCTACTGGATCAGGTTTTTTCCAAGGAAAAGTTTATTTGAGGGATGTCTTTGGCCAGAAGCAGTATGTTTAGCCCTAGTGCCAGTTTGGAAAAGCTCTCCTCAAGCTCTTGACAAATCCAGGTCTTCCAGGGCTGAGGCCACTTCTCCATTCCCCCGTGGTGCTATATGCACAGCCACAGTTGTAGGTGTCCAGGGGGTCTGTCTGTGTCTCCTGCTCACTTACACACATCAGGAGAGCAAAGGCCAGCAGTGCGTAGTTGTGGAGTGAAGAAAACAAACTGCCCTTCAGTTACTTACAGCAGGTTAAACACTGAGGATAGATAACATCCTCTTTTGAATTCCTCTGGCTTCCTACTGAGCCAGTGCTGGACAGAGTGGCCAAGCTGTGGAGGTCACCCTGATCAATGCAGCAGTGCTGGCTCTAAGGGCAGAACAGGGCAGCTGTTTTGTAAGATCCCAAAGTTCTGGCGTGGCTCCTGGCCCAGCCTCTGTAACACACTCAGCTTGTGCAGCAAGACTACTTACAGAGCCTGGTCCTATTAGAGAGGTTTTGTAACAACTTTAATCAGCATTTCAGGGGGTTTGGAAGGGATGGTTGCTGCAGTGGCTCCCCGATGGCACCAAGGCAAGGCCAGTCAGTTCAGGGAAACATCTGTCCCCGCTTCAGGGGATTCAAGCCATTCAAGTAAGTTTTCCAGCCATCTGCTTTATAGCTGTGGGCCTACCAGGGAGCAGCACTTGGCAGCAGGGGTTTTAGCGTTAATGTTTGATTCAGAAAAGGGAAATGTTTTATTTTTAAATGCCTTTGAATACCATTTCTTTGTAAAATGTTTTAAATACCTCATTATGAGAAGGTGCAGACTGTGCTACCTTGTATTAAAGCTTAAAAGAAAAATGCTCTGTAGACCTGTGTGGACTGTGGCTCATCTGTGTGCATTCCTCCTGCCAGAGCAGCATCCTTTGCCTTGTTGCAGACTTTGACTTAAGGAGAAGGGAAGATGCCACCTCAGTTTGCCAGGCCCAAAGGTAAATCCCTACAAGCAGTGCCTGCGCTCACCAGCACTGACAGGGGCATGGAGCTTGTCTCCTTGCTGCCAGCAGCTGGTCTTGGACTGGGACACTGTTCCTGAAAAGCAGCTGTGGGTGACTCAGCAGGCTGGCTCGTGGGAACACTCTTGGTTAGAGCCCCTTCCTGCACTGACCTGGGTCAGTCCTGCTTTGGTGCTGCTCAGCAGCAGCTCCAGCCCTTGGGAAGTACGATGGAGACAGAGCACAGCAGGTTACAGGAGGCACTGACAGAGCAAGCATTTTTGTTCAGTTGTTGTCTTAACAAATGCCCTCTGAACTACATATTTCAGAGTAAGAGGTTTCCAAGAACAGTCTGTATTTTTATCCCTGGATTAGAAAAGGAAAATGGACAGGCTCCATGATCTGCTGACTCCTGTCCACCGTTAAAAACCAACCAACCAACCAACAGAACTTAACAACGTCTTCCCTTTCCATCACTCCAGGTAAATAGTCCTACAGAGCATTGCACTGTGACTCTGCAGTTCTGTGAATGGGGCAGAGCCCACTGACCCAGAAAGGGGTGTTCTACATGGTACCTCCTCAGGGCAGTTTTGATGTTGCCATTTAGTGACTACAATAGAAACCCGAGAAAGTTACAGCTTCCGGCTTTATTGAACACAGAGACCACAAAATCTTGTTCTCAATAGCATACAGTTACTGCTTTTTAATTTAGTTAGAAGATGGAGCTGTGCAAATCACAGTTCATAAACCCCACCCACACATCACCCAGGACTCTCCCCTTCAGGGGTCCCCTCACAAACCAACCTGGGAGGGGGAATGAAAGGGAAAATCCTATTAACAATCCTGGATCCACTGGACCCAGTTTAGAGAGGCTCCTGCCTGACTCATGTCACAGGGAGGCCCCAGTGTTTCTAAAACACCACTACACAGACTAAAAACAGCCCCCTCTTGCACACCTGATGTCAGGTCATGGCTGGTCCCATGTTATTTTACATAATACTTTAAACTCATGGGTAGGGGGAGGAAACCAAAGTAACAGCAAAGACTAATACCCATTCCCCACCATTCAATGCTGAAGGGAGGAGGAGGGAAAAAGGAGCACACTAAAAATCCAGTTAAACCATGATGTTTGTGAGACTTATGAATGGGACTTGATCCAGCTTTTTGTTCAGTTCTGCCAACCACATGAGCTACTGCAGCAGTAGCTTTCTTCCTTCCTTCTCCCACCCAGGGAAGAAGAAGAGAAGTACTGGAAGAAAGTACAGCCCCACCCACCTCCCAATGACTCCAAGCCCTTTTTTCTTCCCCCCAGAGCAGGGAATGACCCTGAGGAAAGCTGCTGTTTGGAGAATCAGTTCAGGTGCTGCAGCAGCAGCTGCAAGAAGGACCTTCAAAGGGAGCAACTTGCACAATCTGCAGGAAAGGATGAGGTAATGGCAACTGAATTATTAGTTCTCCAGCTGCCACTCCAGGGAGAATGGGACATTCTCCAGCACGTTTCTGTTCATAACTAGTCCATCTTTTAGTTAACCTTGGGTAAGTCCCCCTTTGCCATTGTCCATGCTCAAGGTCTGAGCCACTTCAAACCTTTGGCTTTCTGACAAGCACCTTCTGCCACCATCTGTGTCACCTCAAGTCCACAGGCCAAAAGCTCAAGCACTCAGGAATGTCCACAGCCAGTGCCTAGTGCAGAACTACACCTTCAGGTTCAAATACTTTCACCTAGGTTAAGGTTTTGGGCAGGCAAACTCACTGCAGGTGCAGGGTCTGAAGATGCTCCAGTGGCTCATTTGCTGCCTGCCTCATTTACCATCAGGAGGGGCAAGCAGAGCTCAGTCTTAGTGTTTCTAGGCAGGCTTTTGGAGGTATTCACAGACAGAGAAGGAAAAAAAGCCCACAAAATTAAAACAACAATTCATATGTGCTTCCCCAGAGACAAGGTATTTCAGGAGAGCTGCCCAGTTCCTGTGGCTTTTCACTCCCTCCCCTGATGTGTGTCAGAGGCCAAAATCGTAGTGGATTGTTCTGGGAAACACATGCAAATACATACATGTGCTGTCCTGGTGGGACATTTTGCTGGATGTCCAATTTCCCCAGCTTTCTGAGCAGGGCAGTCAGTGGGAGAAGCAGTTCCAGAAGTGCTGGTCCTTACCCAGGAGAGTCTCCTATAGCAATTCCCTCCCTGGCAGACAGGCCAGGGTGACTTCACAGCTTGCAGCCAAGTTCTAAGGCACCACAGTAAAGAAGCCTGAAAAGGCCAGAGAGAGATTTCTCAAGCCAAAAAAATAGTGTCGAGCAGCTTTCCTAGGTGCAGCTGGCAGGAAACCGTCCTTTTTGCTTCTGAAACACACCAGAAATCCACAGTGAATCAGGATATCCAAGAGGAGGGAACACTGGGTGGGGAGAGAGAGGCAGTGCAGCAAATGCACAGCGTGGTGCCCCGTTAATGCCCTGGAAGTGGCTGAAGTGCATCTCCCTCCCTGACGCTCATCCCAGCTCCAATGGAAGTGATGCAGGCAGCAGGACGAGCAGACTAGGTGGTGTTTTCAGGTAGCTTGTCACGGTTCAGTCCATACTGCACACTCACATTGTGGTCCAGCTCCTCCAGCTCAGATGGAAGGGGGATGGCAAGTTCTCCCAGGTAGAGAGAGAGAGCTTCAAAGGAATCTTCCAGCTTGGAGAAAGGGGGCCTAGAAGCAGCAGTGAGGAAATGTGAGATGGAAAGAGGAAGCAGAACAGCATCTGGAAAGGCTGAGCCAGTTGTCTGTCCAGACCCCTGTGCCAAGTACAGAGCTGTGAACAGGGACATGATTCCCTCCCCATTCAGCTTCCAAGACTGCAAAGCCCCCATCTGTCTGGACTACCCATTTTTACAGCCAGTGGCCAGGGAGGTCTGGCTCTTTGGAACCTACTTGGCATCAGCACTGTTCTGAAGCTACAAGTTTCGTAACTGCAATCAAATGAAGTATTCACCTTACTGTCAAAGTCTGCCCTTACTTTTTGTACCTGAGAAATCCTCAACAATCATTCCTTCTTTAGTCTCTCTGTCTTGTTTCAGAGAGCTCCACCATATAGTCTCTCTCCCAAACTGTTGAGTCTGACATCCCTCCACACATGGAAGCCTTTGAGCATTCCCACAGAAGGTTGGAATTGCTCTCTATGCAAAGTAGTCCTTCCACTATGGGACAGACACATCCTTCCAGACACATCCTGCAAGCTTACAAAGAGGAGTCCTCCAGACCCCAAACCTACCTGCTCTCTGGTTCCAGTCTGCAGCAAATAGCAGCCAGAGGGAAAAAGGCTGGAGGACAATCAGCAGGAACAAACTTCTCCCAGAACAGCTTGACATTAAGGCCAAAATCCAGTGTGCGTGGGAGACAGTCTGGGTCAGCATAAACCTGGCCTATGATCTAGGCAAAAATGAGAGAAGCACTTAAGTACTGCAACAGCTCCAGAGTGTTAACAAACAGGGAACTTCAGCATCAGGCAGGGGCTCCTTCAAAGTATTGAAGTGGAAAGGAAAGAACAGAAACACTTCCTCCTTTCCACTGAAGCCACCTGCTCACAGCACTATGTACAGACAAACTTCACTGGAAACTTTTTCAAGACCTGGCGAAGTGTCCATGGCTGTGAAGGGAGGCCCAGATGCCTTCTCCTTCTGCCCAGGGTTCCTCTGCCAGAAGACACAGGAAGATGTGCCCCTCTCAGGGAGCTTGACAGTGTCTTGCAGCTGGGGATGGTGCAGCCCCTCCTGATGCAACACAGCCTGCATCACCATTCCATCTCTCCCCTTTCTCACCATCTTATCACCATCAGCAAAGCCTCTCTGGACAGAGCCTGTCCTAAACAGTGCTGGGAAGCCAACAGCACCCCTAATTCTGAGTTGTTCTGCCAGTGACAGATTCAACCCCCACCACAGCCTGGGACAGATAACAACCATAAGTGACACCAGGAGGCTGCAGGTAAAGGAGATCCAGTAAAGGGCTGGATGCACAGAGAAGCCCTGCCCCATCATTGCCCCAGTGCTCACCCCCTCCAGCACGAGGGGACTCCGTGTAACAGGAGGGAAGGAGCCCATAGCAGAGAGCTGTGGGGTGATCTGGACTCACAAGGTCAATACAAACTTTCACATGACAGAGTATTAGGTTTAAAGCCTCCTCAGGTATCACAAAAAGGGTGTTATTTATAACCACCCAGGCTTTTCTATGCCAATAACTCGGCAGGACAACCACATCCTGTAACTAGACAGAAACGCCCATTATGTATTTTGGCAGATTTATTTCCTTATCTCTTTGAGCGTTTAATTATTTTTTTTTAGCATTGTTTTGGTGACAAGGAAAATGTTCATATGCTACTACCCTTCTATTTATCTTTTTTTCTAGATGAAACAATTGTTTTAATCCCACATACAGATTTTTCAAGTTCCTAAATCTATCACTCAAAACCACAACATTCTCTGAGAGGAGGGCCCAGTGTAAACAGAACTCCAGATGAGGCCACAAAGATTTATGCACAGATATTTTCTTTGTCCCCTTCATCCAAATACTGAAGATGAAACTGTGCTGGCATCCCCCTGTGTTCCTGCAACTGCTGTGTTCCACATAATACCTCGCCTTTCATCTGTATTTCCACTGTCATACACACCTTTTAAACTGAAAATACCTTGCAGCTTTTAAGTCCTGCTTTTTGTTCTGCAGACAGAAAAGCCTGATATAACAGTAAGAGTCTGTACTGGCTCAGAAATAAGCCAACAGACTTCAGGGTGAAAGCTTCATTAATCGACCTGCAAAGAGGTTTTTGTTTCCCCTTCTTTGAAGTGAAGTGCCATCCCCAGCGGAGGCCCTGAATTGCTGAGATTATGCAGCTGATTGTTCTTTTAATGAGGCAGTAGAAAAAGGTATTGCAGTTGTAGGGAATACATCTACTTTCACAGAGATACCAATGCTCAATCAGAATTTGATGACTTTTTTACAGCTTCTCTCAGTCCAGGAGCAACCTCTGCATTTCTTTCAGTCCAGGAAGAAACTGGGACCAGAAAAATTACAAGACAGTTGTCTTCCTTGAGGAAACAGAGGCAGGGTAAGCTTGTTCTCCCAGTCTAACTCACTAATGATGTGCTGTTAGGTCACAGACTGCACACTCAGACACAGAGATCTGGGTGATACCCTGTGTGCAAGGAGAGGGCAGTGGGGAAAAGGTCCATTAAAGATGCAATGTAACATCCTTGTCTCACCTCGCAGAGAACAATCCCAAATGAAAAAATGTCCACCATCTCATCGTAGCTCTGTCCTGTAGGAAACACAACACATTCAGCTCTGTGAGAGACAGTCACCCATCCAGCTATTTCAGGAGCTACAAAGCTTCACTAAGCTATGCCCTGCAAGGCCCTAAAACAGGAGAAAAAGCAAGGCTTGCACCTGAGCAGGGTCAGTCACCCCATGATATGTATCTACCAACTGCATTACACTGCCATCACAGATTTTAACCCTGCTTCTTTCTTATACTGGGGAATTACAGGACAACACTGGGGAGCCTTGTGTATCGGGTCTGAGCCAATGCTAAGGATAACTATGGACAGCTTCTGCCCATTTCCATTGATTGCTGTTCTAGTGCATCTCTACAGTGCACAGAGCCAGTGCTCAGCTTCCCCAGCAGTCAGGGAGTGCCAGGTCCCTGCTGCAGTGACTGCAGAGATAATAAATTACACACGGGCAGCACTTTGATGCTGGGAAAGCTGGCAGGCTCCAGCATGCCGTGCTCTGCTTACAGACACACCCCTCCCAAGCCCTTAGCTGGTAAACAGCCCTGCTTTCAGAGGTGATGTCAGACTATTCTCTTGCTGTTCTCTTGACAAATGCCAGGACTGAGACAAGCTCTGAGAAGCAGCCTCAGACTCCTGTAGGGCTGGAGGCCTTGAGGGAAGGCCAACAGAACAGCACACAGGAAAGCAACATGGAGAACTGAGCTGGGGGGGAGGAGCCCAGTCCTCCCTTGCCCAGTAGACTATGCTGGACAATGCTGATATCCCAGCCAGCCAAAGTGCCCAACCTGGTCAGCCAGCCCTGCTCGTTAGGAGGAAAGTGTATCCACTGTATTTCACCCTCACCTCAACTCCTGCAGGGACAGCTTTTCCTCTAAGGGTCACAGCTCAACCTTAATGCAACTGAGGGCTGCATGCCAAAAACCAGATTTCCCTGCACTTGGACAACTCCCACCTCAATCCTGAGCCTTCAGCAAACCTGGCAGCAGATGGCTTCTCCCTGGATCTACGCAACAGCACACATAAGCCTCATCCCAGAGTTTAATGATTCCCTGTTCCAAGGGGCAGTTCCAAAGCATGAGGCTATAACAGAAATTGATCTAGGGTTCAGTTTTATCTCAGGCCTCTTTTGTCTTCCCTTTTATCTGGATTATAGCACATTTACTTCTGTTTACTTCTGTTGCCCTCCTGAAAAATCCTGTTGTCAAGTCAGAAACATTACCTGGGCTGGTGTAAAGGCTTACCAGGTCAGGTGCTGCAGGACTGCAGCTACAGCCTCTGTGTGTATAAATAAGCTTCCACATTAGCACGTTTAAAACCACAGGCTCTAAAAGGTTTGATTGTTACTGGGCCACAGAAGCTTTCAGTAATCCTGTCATCTCTGTACCTTGTCACAAGCTGTCTCCTCACCTGCTCCTTGCTACTGGAAGCTTACCATTCAGCATCTCTGGGGCCATCCAGTAGGGGTTCCCCACCACCGTGTAGCGCTTTTTCCTGTCGCTTTTGCGGAGCGTCCGTTTCTTGGCCGACGGCTTCTCCAGAGTGGGCTTCTTCCTCTCCTCCACAATCAGCCGGGACAGACCAAAGTCGGCCACCACCACTGTCTTATCCTGCACAAGGGATTTAGTACAAGCCACTGATTACTCTCAGCTCCTTTCAGGAGCAAAGAGGTTGCAATTCCTGTTCACCACCAACTGTAGTGTAAGGGCAACTATCCAGGTTTCCTGCAGCCACATGAGCATAGCAAGATGTCCAGACAGGTGTAAAATATTCACAATCCCAACACATCATTTCCTCCCTTCATCGTTCTATTTCCTGTGTGGTTGCTAGAACTTATCCCATCAATTTGGCTACACTTGCCAGGACAAACCTGGACCTTTCCTTTCAGATCTTCCTCTTTTACCTGGCCAGGAATTAACTTGGACTTTCATCTTGGGTCGTTTGAAGCCCATATGCTAATCTCATGTTCCAGCCAAGTGATCAAGGGCAAGGCTTGAAGGAATAAAGCTACACAAAATTCTTGTGACCCAGCATTTCAAAAAGAGAGAACACACACGTGCACACACCTACACTCTTGTCGAATCCCAAGTGCCAATAAAAAGTCATCAAGTGGTTAAAAGAACAGAAGAAGCTGTAGAGAACATCTCATAGCTGAGATAAAGAACAGAGCTCAGAAGGTGACTGTTACAAGAGCTGCTACCAGAGGAAAGGTGGTAAGAGAACAGAACACAGAAACAGTGAAAGCTAGATCAGTCTGGAAAATCCTGTGTCAGGATGAAGCTCCCTTGTCTGGGGCACTAAAAGCCTCTCTGAAATCAGTTTCACCCTGACAAAAGAGGGAACATCATGTGGAGAAAACCAAGGGAGGAAGATGCCAAGGAGAGGAGCAGCATGCTGTGGGAACAGAGGTGTAACTCACCAACTTGATCAAGCAGTTGTGTGAATTCAGGTCTCTGTGAATGATGCACATGGAGTGCAAGTAAGCCTGGAACAGAAGGAGAAAAGCTGGTGTTAGTGGTTCCCAGTTGAGCATTTACAGCCATCAACAACCCAGTGCCAGCAATCAGGCAGCGTCCGCAGCCCCTCATACCCTGCTGAAGCCACTAACCCTGACCCCAGAGTTTGCTCTGTGATGAAGAGACAGTCCAACTCACCATTCCAGAGGCAATCCCTTTGGCAAAGCTGACTTTCTGCTGCCAGGGAAATGGGTCCTGAAAGACAAGTCCTCGATGGTCAGAAACTCTACAGCAATTCCTCTGCAACAGGGACTCTGACAGCAGTCAGAGACACACGATACAGCCCCAGAGAGAAGAGGCTTCCTGTCTCAGGCCCACCCACAGCCAGAAGCAGCTTTACCACACAGCTCCAAAGCAGGAGACTGACAGTGAGTACATAAGGCTGGTACAGCACAGCCAGGCTCACTGAGTGCAGCTCTCCCAGGGGTCCATACTCACTGCATTGCGCAGGAAGTCCTTCAGCGTGCCCCCCTCAATGTACTCAGTGAGGAGGTTCAGCTTCTTGTCCTTGTAGAGCACACCAATGAACTTGAGCACGTTGGGGTGGTCCAGGCTGCGCATCACTTTCACCTGCAAGCAGAGAGAGCCCACCCCAAAACGTGACTGGAACAAGTCCTGACAGATGGGCTCTGTGCTGAAAAGCACTCCAGTGCTCAAAGTCCCATTCAGGATCACAGAGCACACTCAATCCCCAATCTTAAGGCAATCAATTAACAGTTGGCTCTTCGTTTTCATGCTGTGCAAGCCTGATCTTAGTCTTCAAGGAGAGCACCCTTCAGTTTAGCTAAATTTTCAGAGCCAGGAGCTCTCCAGGGCAGTTATTGAGTCTGTGCTGTATGTGTCAGGGCCAGAACAGCAGTGTCAGGTCTTTAGGGATCTGCTTTTAAGCTAAATCTCACTTTGAAAAACATGGAAGGTAACCACCAGAAAATAGTTTTGTTTAAATACAGCCTGAGTCTTAAATATCTTACAGATATTGGCCCTCATCCTTTGTATTTATGCACAAGGCTCAAGGGATAAATCCTTTATGTATTGCACAGCTCAATTTGCTTCAGACTCAGGCTGCTCTTTATCACTGAAAAATTAATGAAGTGGGAGCTGAAGCCACGTCTATTGCCCAGTGTAAGTGAGTGCAGCTTCACTGCAGCAAGCACTCAGCTCCTGTCAGCTTCTCCCCATGCAATGTCTCCCTTCTCAGCACCTCCATTCCTGCCAGGTTGCTGGCAGGATCTCTCTCTCTGGAGAAGATGAAAGAGAGTTCCACCACACTACTGACTCAGAAGCTTTTTGAAATCCTGCTCCTACCTCTGTCAAGAAAGTCTTCTGTGTTTCCTCATCACAGCGAATCAGCTCCTTCATCACCATCACCTTTCCTGTTGCTTTGTGAGTCACCTGGTGGAAACAAAACCCACAACTACAGGCAAGGTTCAAGAATACACAGCTCCAATGCTCCTGCAACTCTTCTGAAACAGAGGGTAATATTCCCCTCCATCCAGAGAAGAATAGAAGTGGGAGAAAATTCAGAGCCAAAGGACCTGCTGAAAACTGCATGAAATTTCTCCTTTCAGAATTCAGCAAAGATTCTGTTCGTGAAACAGAAACTACCTAAAGCTGACCGAGGATTATGCCAAGACCCAGAGCTGAAGACTTCAGTCCCACACTGGTGCATGCCTCAAGTTCCCTTATGAAAAGCACTTGCCCAGCATGATGGGCATTTTGTACGCAGGCTTTGTACACATTTTGTACACAGGCTTTATCAACTACATTCTGTGTCAGCAAAGGAATATTCACTTGCATCAGAAAGCAAACCAAACAACCCAAAACTGCATTATAAATGCTTTGTTTTTATGGGGAATCTGAATCTCATCCACGTGCAAGCGGAAGTGGGGTGCACAGACTGTTCACTTCAGGCAGGAAGCAATTAATTTTAACTTGCTCCTTTGGAGCAGTGTGTTTCAACCTGCAAGGAATGTCCTAGAACAGTGGGAAACACAAAGAAATCCATCATAATAATAAGGTAATAAATTCCCTGGCTCTTGACAAGGAAAGCATTTCCAGTTCCTCAAGAACTGTTTGCCTGTCTCCAACTAGTTCCTGGAATTTTGCTGCATTATGAAGGCTTCTTGTAGCCAGCTCTGCCTTGCTTGCATGGGCTATAGGAGTAAGTAGAAAGGTTACAAATTCCTACAAGCACGTTTTCCTGGAAATCCTCTCCTCTTTGGTTGTTTAACTTGGACAGCTCTGGCTCCCTAAGATCTCCAGGGAACTAAACAACCACCTTGCCTCTAGGATCAGAAGGGAATTAAGTGACCACATACAGTACTTTCTGCATCAAACCTAGTCAGCCTGAAGCTTAAGAAAAATGTCACTTTTTTGTCTCCTACCCTTTAAAAAGTGTTTCAGAAAACCTCTAGAACTGCAATCCAGAATAAAAGACCCCAGTTATATTATTTAGGAAGTTTATGAGTTCTTGCAAACACTGTGACACGCTAGCTCTGTTTGGAGCCATGGAACATAACAAGGCTGATACAGGTGGAATGTGAGTGCATGGAATAACACAACAGAAGCAAGTACAATAATCTTCTGCTCCCATCTGAAATCAAGCATCCATAAACAAGTAACGAGCCAGGGAACACTGCATGTTTCAGCCAGGGATATGAAAGCCAAGGACAACTAATATCCAATGATAAAGGGAGGTGAAGAGACAAAGACAGGGCTAAGTGGAATTCTTATGCTGACATACCAGCAAAACTGAAACAAGTGTCACATGAAACTCCAAGGGGGCAATTTTAACTCCCAGAGCATGCACCAGAACAGGATGGCCATGGGGTAATTTGAGCAGAAAAGAAATGCCTTTGTGCCAGTAACTGTAGGGACAAAGATGACAAAAGCATGCAACAGAGCAAAGGTTCCACTTACCCACACCTGTTATTTCTCTATGAGCAGAGGAGAAGAGAAATATGCCCATTAGTATGGATCAAGCACTGGGTTTGTAGTACTGGCTCATCACCTCCTGTGACAGCATGAGATGAACATGGTGGCTGGACACCTCAATTTATACCAGCATAAGGAGAGAAGTCTGATCCCATGGTGAGGGTAATCTGAGTACTGAGGAGCTCGCAGCACCTTAACAAGGCAGAGGAAGTTGCCCCTGATGCTGCCAGGGATGTTGGGATAGGAATTGCTGGAGCATCCTCAGACAAGATCAAAGAGCTTAAATGCAAAAGAACTGCTATTGATTGAGATTTTAACTGTGAGAGTCATGCAAGACCTGACCACTGCCCCTACACTGATAAGCCATTTAGGCTCTGCCAGGAGTTCAGAGATGGTCACTACATCAGCCTGGCAAACCCCCAAACACACCACACTAAGGATGGGTGAGAAATGCTGTGCTGGGGAGCTGAATGCACCTCATCATAAGAACGATGCTCCTAAGAGGAAGTGTAGCCTGTGCCACCCACCTCACCCAGGAGGTTGCTGTGACAGGCACTATGATTTAGCACAGGAGTGCTAAATCTGAGTCAGGAGGTGAACAAGCATGGCCAAAGTTGATATCCAAAGGGGACAAAGTCAAAACCATGTGCAGCCAGAGACACTCATAGTCAGGGAATGAAACAGAAATGGACCTCAGAGCAAACCAGGGAAGATCCCAGACCAATCACTATCAGCAAGGAAAAATCACTGAGACTGTGGTGAAGGATCCCGAGACAGGCAGACATTGCTGTAATCAAAGTAAATGATGAATGTTTGAGGACCTCCCTCACCTTGATTGCTTGTCCAAAAAATCCTTTTCCTAGAACTTCACCATGAATCAGGTCACAGGGCCGGAAGATTTGCTGGGAGCAGCTGGAGGAGGAGCGCAGGGACTCAGAACGACTGATGTCCCGGCTCAGAAGGAGCGGTTCCTTGGGAGAGCTGGGGCCGGGAGACTTAGAAATGCTGTTACTTCTCCTGGAAAACAAGCATGACAGGAAGATCAGGGAAGCTGCTGGGAAACTTTTGGTCCAGTATATCCCATCATTCACTCCTAAGGGTCCAATTTCTACTGTGCTCCAGTGCTCTAACTGTCTCCAAGCCAGATGCTCTCCCAGAACTGTGGAAACTCTTTATGAACCCAGAGCAGCTTCCACGTCAGAGCTGCCTAACAACAACACATCTCCTGCACTGGCAAGCTGGAGCTCCAGGAACAGGGGGAGAAAGCTGTGAAGATGCAGCACTTGCTATCTCTAACCAAAGATTAAAATACTGGTAAATGATTAAATAAACAAGTGAGTGCTCCGCTCTAGAAAGACTTTTTCACAAGTCCCAGATTTCAGACAGATTCCTCTGAAGGACAAACTCTTCCCCAGTCATTTAAGGCTGGTAAAAATCTGATCTTTACATTTTCTAACTCTGAAACTTAGTAGCTTTTCTCTGTTTACAGTAGAGCTCCTTATTTATATTAAGGAAAGTCTGTCATCCTGAAAGGGAATGGAGAGCGAGTACACATCAATAGCAGAATCCAAAGCTCACCACACCTTCTCCAGTGATTTATACCATGGCTCACATCAGAGATAAGCCTTGTCATTGCTATCACAAGGCCTAAGCTGCCCAGCCAGGGAGCACAGGGCAAAGGCAAGATAGGTCAGAGGCAGCGCTCCCAAGTGTTTACCTGAGGGAGCGCCGTCGGAGCGTCCCTTCCAGGTTCTCCTTGATGTCCAGAGGAGACAGGGAGCGAGGGGAGATGGGCGCCTTCATGTGGGTGGGGAGGCGGGAGTCCAGGCGGAGCCTGTCCAAGCGCTGCGACACAGGGTCGTGCTCTATCAGCAGCTGCAGCGTCTGGCTTGTCTTGCGAATCAATTCCTCCACCTGAAATCAAAGCAGAGGGCAGGATAGCAGCAGACAGGAGCAACACAAACCACAGGAGACAGAGGAGACACAGGGAATGTCCCTCAAGAATCAGAGGAGAGAGTTCAGTGAGATCACTCCATAGTTGTGGTTTAGTTGTGTGCACCACAGCTGTCTACCAGACAAATCAAGCTGGCAACACAGAATTTCCTTATGCTATCCGAGACTTCTCTCTGGTCAGTTACAAGAAACCTATACAAAAAAGATGTGGACAGATGTGAGAGGGTCCAGAGAGGGACCACAAAGATGACTGAACTGCTGTGAAACTGCCGTGTGAGGAAAGGCTTAAAGAACTGGGTCTGTTCAGCCTTGAGAAAAGAAGGCTTAGGGGAGACCTTATCACCACATTCTCCTATTTAAAGAGTGGCTACAAAGAAGACGGACACTCCCTTTTTACAAGGAGTTACATGGAAAATACAAGGGGTAACGGGTACAAATTAATCCTGGAGACATTCCAATTAGACACAAAGACAGTTTTTTACAAAGAGAACAATCCACCCTTGCAATAATCACCCCAGCAAAGTGATGGGTTCCCCAACACTGGACACTTTTATGTTTCAGCTGGAGGTGGTGCTCTAGGCGGTGCTTTTGCCCAGAAAGATTGGACCAGATGATCCTTGAGGTCCTTTCCAGTCTGGTATTCTATGACTCTGTTAAATACGTTTCTTTTTCTGAGAACTGTTCAAAAACTACACAAGTTTCCACCTTGAAAAGTGATGCATAAAACAGCTTTGCAAAAGCTACATGGATATTTATCTGAAAGATGTCTCATGCTCCTCGTGTTCTCTTCAGCACCAACAGTAAATAAAACCCTTGGGAAGTGAAGGTAATGGTGCACCCCCTACACTCCTGCATCATCACCTGGTATCTGTAGAAAGCACCTACTTGTAAATATGGACAACAAATAGGGTTTTTGCAAAGGAAAACCTCCCTAGGATCAGCTGTGTATTAGCTGTGCCTCTACAAGGATCAGAACTGTGCACTTCACTAGCAACACATGGGAAAGTCTTCACAGCCTCTGCTCACTGTCACAGCCCTAAGCTTTTCTAATTACCTCCCTTCACATTTGAATCCCACAAAATCAGGACTGCATCCTAATTGCATTTCCATCTGTTACATTTTCCTCTTCAGCTGGAAGGCAAAGCTTGTCTTCATGTTTTTTCCTACTGTCAGCACAAGTACTCGGGGTGTACACACACTCTATGTAGGGTGAGAGAACAGTGACAGGAAACAGAAGAGATGTAGGAAGGCAGAGGAGAAAGAGGCTTCAGAATAGAACTCTACCCACCTCCTCCACCTGTAACGTACGGATGGGAGCTCCATTGATCTCCAGGATTCGATCTGCAGGGTGGATGGCATTTCGGACATCTGGGCTGATGTGCATCCTGTTAACCCTAAACATGGGAATTACAGTGTGTGTGTGTGTGAAGTCAGTTTAGTCAAAATTATCAAAAATATGCTCCCATTCATATTTGTATGTTGAAATAAAACAGTGCTAATCTACCAAAACAGGGAGCTACCATTAGACCAAGTGCTTAAGCCTGAGCTGGTTTGGAGACAGCTCTTCATGTGACCAACGGTAAAATTGTTAGTACATATGTTTTGTGTTCAGTGAAGGAGACAGCACTGAGAGATAAAATTATTAGTGAAGGTTGCTACAAGACTGAAATGAAGACCAAATACAAATGACTGTTAGCCAACATACGTCCCCGTAACGCCAAGATTCCCTCAGGACAGCAGCGCTGCAGGACTTTTCCCGGCTCCCTCTGCCCGGACACGTCCATTGCACACAAGCTGGTCATACTCACTCTTTCACCTGGACACCAGTGGCATAGCTGGAGCAGCCACCTTCAACAGCCACGGAGAAGCCCCTCTTGCCATCCGTCGCTGCCGGCATGGAGATGAGGGTCAGCGTGTAAGGCAGCTGCTCGCGCAGAGACTCCGTGGAGTGCTTTTCTATCATGGGTGTCAGCACGATCTGGTTATGGCATTTTCCACTGCAAGGAGTGAAGAAAGTCATGGCAATGCAATGCCCTATCCCTCCCTGCCGAACTCACACGCCTAAGTTCTCTCACTGACCACAAGCCATAGTTCTTAGTGTTTACACCACTCCTCCTTCCCTCCCTCAAAGGCAGCTTCCTGGCATTCCTTAGAGCAGCATTTGGCTGAACCACTCTGAGCCAGCTGAACACAGCTTACACTCAGCAGGGAGCAGCTCTGTTGCAAAGTGCAGCTCCTCTTACCAGTAGAGAGTGGAATGTTGCACCAGTGCATAAGTGTCCCCATCTTCGATGATCACTTTGCAGCTCATACAAGCAAAGCACTCAGGGTGATACTTGTATTCGCCAGCCACCTAGAGACAGAAAAAGGAGTAGCTTAGGAGGAGCAAAACCCATCAGCAGATGCAGCTCCTGCTTTCCTCTCTAATTAACATGTTAATTCACATCTCTACTGCAAGTGGCAGTTTTTTACTGGAGAGTTATCTTAATGTGTTCTGTCTTTACTGAACCCCATCCTTGTCACCTTGTTTGCAGAACTCCAAAACAAACACGTCAACATGCTAAGCAAAGCTTGTGTCCCAGGAATCTCTGCTATATTTGGCAGCTGTTCAACTATCAAAAATAGTTGATAGTCTGCTGCAGACTAGTAAACAAGGTATTAAACCTTCCTGTTCAGTTGCTCTTGGCAAGACAACTAATGTTACGCCTGAATTAATACAGCTGAAAGGGCTTTTTTTTTTTTTTTTTGGCAGACAGGCAATGCACAAATTCAAACATTTAACCAGCCAGCTGACAAAAAAAAAAAAGTGTGAACTGAGACAAAAAATACCTTTAAAGAATATTTTTATTAATTGGTCTGTTTTTCTATTTACCTTATAAGAACTTCCTGTAGTGACAGTATTTTGCAAAGACTTTTGCAGGCAATGAGGGATTGTCTGCCATTTGTCAGTACTTCCTTTGAGTTAGCAATGATACTACTGAGTACCATCCTGCTCTTTATTTAGGCCCTACAAAAATAATGGTTATGTTTCATTCTTGGCAGTTTGAAAGGTTAAATATTTGCAAGATTGTGGCAGGAAGGGAACATTTAGGTGAGCTCCATACTGTGCAGGCAGAATTCAAGGCCTGAAAGCAGCTGGGGCTAACACTGCTTCAAGACACCATCAGCTTAAAAAAGCACTCTGGCCACAAGCCAGGTGGGACTTGGATGGCAACTTCCCCACAGCCAGAACCTGCTGCTTGTCCTGAGACGAGAGGTTTGACTCCACAGTGCAGTGGAAAATCACCCCATGGAGACACTGAGGCACTGTGCTACAGAAACTGAACAGATGTCCCTTGAATCACTTTTCTACTGCTCAGGTCTGTGCTCTTCAGCACCTTATTTTCTTTGTTCATATGCTTCAGATTCTCACATCTCCTTCCTTTAACAGCTACCCCCATCCAAAATTAATGTTTATCTAGAATATGCACACACAAGTTCATTTCTAATCTTTGATTAGAGATTAGAGTAGCAAGGAGACAATTACCCTCGGTTTATTTGGTTATCTGAATACCTAGGACAACTCCCAGTTAAGCTGCAGGAGCTGGAGGCAGGCACGTCCTGCCTCCAGGCAGGAGTCCTTCAGAACCCTTACCATCACAGGTCCAGTCATCAGCAGAGAGCAGCCATGGCAAGATTCCCCAAACTTCCCCCAGTAGTCTTTGTGACAGTACAGCTTCCCGTCTTTCTCATAGTACCAGTTAGTGAGGGGATCCTGGCATTCAGAGCACCTTGAAGGAAACAAAGGAACAAAGTTCCAGTTGGCAACAAGTCACAACCAGCAGTCCTTTCCTGCATGGAGAGCACAGACATTCAGCAGTAGCTCACCACCAGATAGCTCTTCCAGTTATGGATGTACTAAACCCTTCCACTTCCCAATGCTCTTTGAACTGAAAATTAACACCAAACCCAAGGTTTGTAAGGAGAGGTGGAATCAACCAGTACAAAGAAAAAGAAGCTTCCAAAGTTTAAAACAAACCCCACACATTAGAACACATCAGTAGGTTTATAAATTCTGCTTTATAAATTTTGCTCCTCTGCTTTCTCCCTCTTCCTAGATTCAAGTTTCCAGCTGCAGAGCTGCCCAGCACACAGACAGCTCTGCTCTGTTTCTACTTAGTATTTCTATAGCATCACCCATCTTGTGTCAGGGCACCTGTGTTTTCAGCCAGTTTAGGAAGGGGAACAGAGAGGTCTACTTCCCTATGAGACACAAAGACAGTTTTGCACCAACCTTTCTGGAAAGCTTTTCTATCCTTCTGTAAGCAGATCTCTCCCAAAAGGTAAACTGCAGCACTCTGCACTTGAGGGAGAGTTTTCAAAGCAGTTCATCCCTTTAGCTTCATATACTTAGTGCATCCACCAATTAACTGTGATGAAAGCCCACCTCTCCCCACCAATTGCTCTCCCTTCTGTTGATGACAGTGCATGAGAAAATAAACACCACAAGCAACCAACCAAACAAAACCCTATAAATTTAATTCTCTGATTTCATGAAGGGAGTCTCAAAATCCTTTACATATCTTTGTCAGCCTCTATTTCAACATGCAACCATTATTAATTGTCTATCTACATCCTTTCAAGAAATCCTGCCTTAGCAGGATGCACTGGGCAAGGAAGTGTAACTTCAGCAGCATGGAGGTGTGACTTTATGGAGAGATAAGGCACAGACAGGAGTTGCATCACTAAGGATTATTCCATTAGCCCTGGGCAGCACGTTCTCAGATTTTAAAAGGAAAATAAGTCTGGCATTGGCCATTTCTAAGTGTGGAATCCAAGGCAGCTCAGTCACCAATAAACGGTCAAAATAAACACCTGAAGGATCAATGTTACCATCAATATGTTTTCCCAAATGGGGAAAGAAGAGTTTCTTTTGCCCCTTACCCCAACACCTGTCTCAGTTACTACACTGGGGGAACCACTCAATGGGGTGGGGGTTTAAGTGGGTGTTCCTCCACACAGGAGATCTCCCTCAGCACCCAGTGTACTGGTGGCACTGGAGTCTGCTGGTGGCACTGGAGGTGCTCCCAGGGCTAAGATGAGAGTAACAGTTGACTTCACCTCTCACAAGCTTCTTGAAAGCTTATTTGTGCCAAAGACATTCCCTGTAAACTCCACTGGCTTCTAATGAGCGTGATGATCTGTGAGGCTGGTCGTGCTCCAACACGGAGAGTTATTTGCTCCATGTCAAGAGATTGCAAAGCAACAAGGTAAAGCTGCTTGTAAGCAGCCTTTGGCTTTAGGGAAAAACACAGCCCATGGAGTATTCAGTGCCATACCCTCCCCTCAGGAAGATTGCTCCTTATAATGTATTTGGCTTTCATAGTGTTTGTTCTCCCAGCTGAGGAGCATCAAATCCTGTCCCCCCTCCAAGTGACAGGAAAGAACTCCAGCACGTGCTGCAGGCTCTGCCAATTTTGTGTGAAGCAGAGGGAGCAGTAAGTTAAGATTGTTGTACGTGGTACCTACATCACTACAGCCTCAGCCCGGGGGCACTGTCATGGTTACACCCTGCTTCTGGTATGCAAGAGACCCAGAGGGCATCGCAGTGCATTCTGCCTTCAACCACTGGCCTTTGGCTTCCATTTCCAGTAAATACCCCGTGCTGAATGAGCAAGTAGGTGAGTGGGAGGGAGAAAAGAGCAAGTGGAGACTAACAGCAAAGATTTCTATCATTTTGTGGCAGGAACATCTGGCTCAGCATGGGCAAATCGGATCCCTCAGCCTCATCCAACTCCTGCATGCATGCCTGTACCAGTGTGTGCTCCAGGAGCGATTACATCTTCAACAGGGAGCTGTGACCAGACCTGCACTTGGGATGCAGACAGCAATGCTGGAGACTGCTTCACCAGGACTTCAGGACTTGACTTCCCGAGTTCTCTCCAGGCAGGTGGGTTACTTAGTTGCTTTTAAGCACATCACCTTCCCCTCCTCATCCCTCTTCAATTTCACCTTCAATCACTTCCTTTTTCTCCCTAAGTAAATTTAAAATTTCTGCAAAAACAACACAAACTGCAATTCTGTTTAGGTGGTCTTCAGGGGATCATGTGCATTTGTCTTCCCTTTACCCTTCCTCTACTACTTCATGGTTTAATTCAACCTTACAGCATTTTGTTTAGTTTGCTTCCATCCGGAAATAAGCCCTGGTATCTAATTTGGAACACACCCATTGCAAAATGAAGGTAAGGAGGTGGAGCCAGCAAGCAGTCAGTTCTCTGCTATGTAATTAAACAAATCTGGGCAGGACAAGTTTGCAGCTTAAGGCTCAGAACCCCACCCTGGGCAATGAGGCAACAGGAACAGAGCAAGCAGCCCCGGAGAGGCTGGATGCTGGGAATGGGTTTAACTGCCTGCTTCTTTATTCACTGCCCAGGAACAGGATGAGGCTACAGCCCAGACTGCCAAACAGCACCTTTGTTACTTACCATGCATTCTGTAACCTCAGAAAGGCTTTAGATTTGACAGGTGTGGGAAACTCATTGACAGCACACAGGTATGGCTGTAATGCCTTCACCCAAATGATAAAAGCATCACATGATGGTTTCACAAGGCTCTCATTGAAGAGATATGTCAGAATTTTATCACAGAAGACACAAAAGTTACCATTTCTTCCTCTCCCCCCTCCTCACTGGAGCAGTGCCACTGCACCAAGGTTCATGTCAGCTGAGAGAGGAATGCAATTACTGCTACAAATATTAAGCAAGCTAAACTTTGCCAGTCACCACAACCAAAAGAAAGGAATGTTTCATGCTCCTCTATCTTTTACAGATTAGAAACCACTAATCTTCTCCTGGATTATTTGCCATTCTTATTACAGAGTAGCAAACCATGGGTAATCAAGTTTCATGGAGGACTGGTAACAATCATACCTGACGTGTTTCCTCTTGCTGCCCAGCCACCATTTTCAGAGCCACAGAACCCTGCTCTGATTATACAGACCAGACATTATGATTCTTCACTTCCCAGCTTTGGCTGTACAGAATAAATTAATCTGCCTCCCACAGCCATCCTTCAGGAACCTCAGGCAGCATCTGGGTGCAGTGCTCAGCCCTGATGCAAGTGCAGAAAGAGCTCACAAATCTCTGCTTGGTGGACTTCTGGTTTTGGGGGGGGTGGTAGGAGGATCACATCACAACAGGTAACCAGCCTGGTTTCAGTTGATGTGGCATCTCTTTTACAGCTAAATGAAAGCCAATACCTTCATGGAGGCAAAGACTTTGCTGGCACTGAAGAGACAGATCCCTTTGAGAAGGGCTCATTAACAAAATGCCCCCCTCACACACACTGTCAGGCCAGATCAGTTAACACCAGACAGGCTCAGAAGAGCCGTGGTTCCAATCCTGCAGGCGGGGCAGGGAGAGGACAGTCACAGAGCCAGAGAGCTGCAGAATAAAGCACAACCCCAGCCTGCAGCTGACCCAAAGGCTTACTCAGCCGGGCTTAGCAGGACTGTGTGCACTGGCTACGTCAGAGACACCAGACAAGGAAGAACAGACACTAGAAAACAGACTACTAGAAGACAGAGTGCTTAAGCTCTGACTATGCAAAACCATTTCCACACACTCAGGGGAAGGTGTATCTATGGCTTAGCATAATACCCTACACATATTACAAATAATGAGTGTCTGCTCACTTTCCTTCTTCTGAAAGCAGTTGCTGTTTCAGGAAGCCCCCCAAAGAAGCTCAGCAACTGTGCAGCAATATTTACTCCTACCCTAGACTGTTTTACCAAATGGCTCTTTAATACCAAATCAGTACAAAGTTGTTTGCAGAACAGGATCAATAACAAGCAAATCCGAGCAGAAGGGATAGCAGGGAGACAATGAAAGTGCAAGCTGTGCCTTTCCCCATCCATCCACCTAATCAGCACATCCGTGTCAGTCATCAGCCTGGCTGTGTTCAACCCCACTAACTTTTCTCACTGTGGAGGTGCAATGCAATCAAAGTGTTATTCTGGAACTATCTCCTTTCTCAAGCCTCATTTGTTCAATTGGACTAAAAATGAATAAAAGTTGAATAAACCAAAATATCACAGAAGAATCCTTTCCACATAAGGGAATTGTGCTGCTCATGCCTAGTAACCTGCAAAGTACCTGATTTCTTTTCTCAAACAGGATTATGTGCTGCCTCGCTGCAGATTACATCACCTTCCTGAACTCCCACAGCAGCACCTCACCTCACCCAGGCACAAGGAGCTTTGGAAGAGAAGCAGCAGCAGCCACAGTAATCTCATTCCTCTGCTGGTGAGCAAAGCACAGGGGCACAGGGTACAGTGGCACAACTAATGCTCTCTGGAAGGGAGCCTGCCTAGGCTGTGCACACACTGGAGCTGTTCCCTCAAACGGGGAAGCTGAGAAGGGACTGGCAATAAGAATCTTCCCTGTCTCCTCCTCCTCAGAGCAATACAGGATCCCAGTGTGAGGCCGGCTGTTCCCTGCACATGAGCACTGGATCTCATTCCTGCAGCCTCACACTCTGACTGCTCAGGAAGGCATGGCAGGGGGGAAAACCACACTTTGGAGGCCCACAGCTAATCCTGTGCAAGACTTACCGAAAGGGATCCTTGGGAGCGAAGTAAGCTGGGGCAGACAAGTAACTTCCCATCTTCGACACTGGATAAACCGGATCAGCCACAAACTTGTCCAACTGCCTCTGAAGAGCTCTGTTCTGCCAACATGGCAGCAGCCAGTGCTCATTTACTCTTGCGCTGATTCAGATACTTCACCACCCTTTGAAGCTGCCCAAGGAATGCCAGGTCTCTCGGCTGCTCATTCCTTTTCAGATTTCTCCTGCCTCCCATGGCTATAACCATCTTCTCCTGCTTTCAGCAGCAGCAGCAGCTCGGGAAGGACAGAATCACTGCTAACCGGGCTAGTTGGACATGCTGCTGCAGTAGTTCTGCGAGCTCTGCTGCCTGCTAACTATTGGCAAGTTTTCCCTTCTCTGGTTCCACCCAAGGGTGGGAGGGGAGGAGGAGCCATGGCAGGCGGACAGCAGCGGCTCCAGAGCCTCAACAGGCCCTTCTCCTTCACAGGGGTGGAGCTCTGGCCCAAAGAGGGGCTGCGTATTTAGTGCTGAAAGAGAGCAGCTTTGGCCAAAGAATGCAAGCACATACACGTGAAACTTCTCCTTGCAGCAGCGGCACGTTCTGATGCAGAAGTCAAGGAAGACAACGAGCTACATCTCCAAATACATCAAATTAACTATGTATATTCCTAAACACTCCCAGTGAATGGGGTTATACTGCCTTCACAGCACCTACAATCCATTCACCCTGGTGCAGGAAGTAACTCACAGTGTGCTTCATCCAAGGAAAAATTGCTTTCTTTCCAATACTGTTTTAAGAGATCCTTAAAATCCTTTAACCTAACCACCATCTCCTGAATGGAAAACGAGAGGTATAAATCAGTGGAGTACTCTCTCCTGCTTGCAGCACATGCAGTTGTATCATTGTGCTTGTCTGAAGCCAAGCCCGATCTCTAGTGACCTAATCAGCTAAAGCTGCTCACAAGACACTCAAAAATGCAACAAACATATGCTGCTGCACCAAGCCCGCCCATTTTTGTACAGTCAGCAAAGCCTGGCATGCCTGAACACAGCCTGAAAACCATGCTCTGTTCCAGAGGCAAGAGCACTTCAATGTGCTTTTCCTGGAGATGCTCGTCTCAGCTGGCACACTGTTCCAGGGACGCTTGGGGCTGGAACAAGGCAGTCTTGGCTGCAGATTTGACAGCTGCTGCTCGCTGTTGAAGTAAGCAGAAAGCCAGGCAGCTCTTTGGGTCGTTGGTTTTTTTAAACTAATTTTTAATTTATTTTTTTAATTTAACGTTTAATAAGCAGCCACCTTTCTGAAGGGGGAAAAAAAAAATCTCAATTTTCCCTATTCAGTGGAGTTTGTAAGCCTGGCTGTAAAAGTGCAGTGAAGCCTAGTGCTGCAAAGCCCGATGTGCTTGTCAGTTCCAGCACGGGTCTAATTCCTTCTGACATTTCACACAGCTCCACTGGAAGCAGCCACACGGTGAGTCTGTGTCTAGGAATGCGCTCTGGTCTCCCACATTCTCTGTAGGTTGCGTGCTGCAAAGGGGCCAGCCCGGCAATGCAGCGCTCCCCCGGCTATCGGCACCTCCCCGCCACACACACCTCCAGCCCCTCCCGCACTGTCACCTACACACAAAGGCCTCTCCGCACCCTTCTGCTGCCACGGGCTGAACAACCTTCCAGGGGATTCCGTGATTCCTCATCAATCCCAACTCTCCAGACAAAACCTTTGAAGATTTGATCCACAGATGTGATAAGCAGCCAGCTCGTCTGTGAATGAAGCCAGCAGATAAAGCCTAACTTCAAAGTAATAAAAACCACCCAGACAGCTAAGCAACTAGGAAAGGATTTTGTTTAAGACTTCCTTAAAGCCAAAGGACACATAGTCAAATGTCTATTTAAACAGGAAACATCTTATCAAAATGATTTTTTTTTTACTTTTGCAGCAAGACCCAGCAGCAGCAGCAGCAGCAGCTGAAGTTACTTTAGGCTAAACAGAAATCTCTTGTTACTTCTTGCTTTTTCTGCTGTCTCTAAGACCTGTTTGAGAACACAATGTCTCTGATAAAAGAGCTCTGGAAAAGGTGTTAATGTGTTCATACATTCTAGATCTGAATTCCAGCCAGAATGACTGTACTTCAAAAATGCTGATAAACAGGTGTGTGTGTGGGAGACCTTTCTACGGAATTCTGATACCATCTCTGGGGGCCAAAATGCACCGGAGCAAATTTCTTTACCAAGTGAAGTCAGACATCAGCATCCTCCCCCTTGCAAATGCTGACAGCATTTCCACTACAGGTAGCCAGCACGGGGGGAGCTGTTTTCCTCATTACGGTTTAGAATTGTGCAGTAACTTTTGCCAGAAAGACTATAACTAACAAATAAAAAGGAACACGTGAAAAACCTCGACAACTTCTTACATGATATTTATCACCAACTGAGTCTCATCCATTACAGATTCATCCCCACAGAAGTACATCATACAGCTATTGTGATATTCCAGTGATTAATACCTTGAACCAGTTGGGGCTGGGCAGCCTCTCGACTCTCTTTTTGCCACACATCTCGTGCTGCTCAGTAGCATATCTGCAGACAGATGTATTGCTCAGCACATCCGCCAGCCCTAAGATACACAAATTTATCCTGGCACAGACAGGCACTTCGGTATGTGTGGGACTGGGGGAAGAGGAATCTGCTCGATGCCTGAAGAGTCTGCAGCCAGCCTTTCTTTCAGCATGGGTGCAGTTTGGAGGCATTCCAAATACCTCAGTACAATCCCAACACCTCATTGTATTTCCAAGGCACTTAACATGTAACACGTGCTTTGCTGCTGTTGAAAGACAGAGTCAGCTCCTGAAACCAATACAGAGGCAGCTCCTGAAACCAATACAGTCACCTCCTGAAACCAACACCGTTTGGACCCGCAGGTACCTCTGAGAGCTGCACACGGGTCCTGAGTAAACTAAAATGAACAGTGAAGCTCAGCCCCATCACTGCATCTCACTTCTCAGCAGCAGCACAACTTCAGAACACCGTGATGCTTCTCGGTACCTCACATCACTAAGCACATTCGGATGGAGATTTTTTACCCCCACCACATTCTCCTGATGGCTGCAGCCCTCCTGAATGTGTGTGTGAGAGCAGCAAACCAAAGCAATTCAACCTATTGAAACTTTGTAGATTGTATATGGTTTGGGAAGCAGTGACTTCTGCTCTGTAAATGCAGCACACATGGCAGTAAGACTGGCACTTACACCACTGCATCACCACTCCTCCTTAACGTGCTGCTCTGGTCTGTGCAGACCATAAACTCCTCGGGAAAGGGTTCTGTCTCACTCCTATGAAAGCCTACCGCATTCTGGGCTGTGTGAGTAATTCTAATTACCTTGATATAATAACGCTCGATAACAGTGCCCTAAAGGACAAGCTGCCAAGTCAACCAAAAGAAAGTTTGGACTGGAATGCCCCAGTCCTCCTTAAATATAAAGGGTGGTCATTGATGTCCTGTAGCTGATAGATTCCCCTGAGGAATGTGGCCACCTGCAAAGTGCTTCATTGTTCCTTTGAATCTGTAAACCCTTGAACAGTCAATAGTGATCTGTGTGCCAACAGGCAACTATTTCTCCCTGAATCTGATAGTGAGCTGCTGAATTTCAATGCTGGAGGAGACACCACCAAAGCGACATTCCCAGGAGTCTGCAGGATTAGTGAAGAGTTCTCACCTCTGAGGCCCCTATCATTAACTTTCTGTAACTGCCAGAAACTGGAGAGGACAGGGAAGAGGAGATTCTTATGTTCTCACTCCTACCTTAATTCCACTGCTTTTCTTACTACTGATCTTTCCCCTGCTCTCAAATTCAGCTGCTGTGTGTACAAATCTGCTTTGTGCTCACAGCTGAAAAGCTAAAGGAAGATTTAAAGCACCAAACATCCCCACAATTTAAATTCCTCCTAACACACACCTCTGCTTACATCTTCATTTGTGCTTCAAATCCTGTCCCTGTACATCCATTTGTCTTTTGGGGAGAGAGCTTCTTTCGGAAAATGAAGGCCTGTGCCAAAGAGTTTGAACAACATAAGTGATCTAAAGTCTAGAAAATACAGTCTGGAGAAAAAGCTGTGTCCAGGGCTTCTGACATCTAAGAGGGACTGATGGAAGATCCAACCTGCTTTCTGACAGGAAAAGGTTAGGTGGATAACAGAACAAGGGAAAAAACTTGTTTTCCATGAATATGGCTAGAAGAAATGGATTTAAATTGCAACACAGGATTTCTGAAGATAGTAGACAGAAGGTTCTAACCCTGAGGATAATGAAGTGCCAGTAGACCATGTGAGATATTGTTAAATGATCAATTTCTTGATCATTCCTAAGCCACAAAAACTACTTGCTTCAAATGTAAGTTGATAGTAGATATACTAAAAACAGAAAACAGATTTAGAAAGATACCCTCAGAAATCATCTCTTTTATCCTGCACCCCCAGACCAAGTTTGTCTTTGTAAGACAATCAAATCACTAAAGCTGGCAATTTAGTAGTGGTTCTCTTTCTGTTCAGTATCCTGGAGCTGAGGGCACCCCTTTGATTCATGGATAGCTAACCCAGTGCTCTTCAAACTCCTGTTGATCCTTCAGCTTTTAATTAACTGGTTTGGATATAAAGTAAATGGTGTATTTTTAAATCTGTAACTGTAAAATCACCACTAATCCACCACCTTCTCCTGCTTTTGAAGTAATACTGTGAACTTTTTTTCTGGGTTTGGTTTTTAGTTGAGATTTCTGCCGCAAGCCAGTGTTGCTTGGCTACTTATATTAGATTTATTTTATAGACCACTGTAACAGACATGCTCTGTTATTTCATGGTTAGGAAGGAACTAAGACTCAGCTGTCTTCCTTCCTAAAAAGTGCTTAAGCACCCTGCTACAGTAGGAATTCCTACCACCATTTCCAATTATTTTCTTCATATGTACCCATTTTCCACCTGGATGTAGTCTACAGGCTTGATCTGAATTCGTGGTTTTCAAATAACCAAAACTGGATTTTTAACAAATACCACGTCCTTAAGATGAAGCCATGTTTGGGTCTTCTCATTCCATCCTACTCCAATTCAAACATGCAATATCCCTACAGAAAGTGGGAATTGTCTTTAACTTCATTTGTCATTTACTGTGAGAATACAAAAACAACACCAAAAATAAACACTGGTAATAGCACTTTATTCAAAGGTATAGTTCAAGGCATTACCTTCTATTTTGCAATATGGAAAAAAGATGGACTGAAAACAATAAAACCAGCAAGTTCTTGGTCAAAAAAAGCTCTTCCAATAATACCTTGAGATAAAAGTGATCCAGACCTAGGAAAAAGGCACCTTGTCACTTCTGTCTTTCCCTTTCTTGGTGTAACGTTTGAGGGTTTGTGCAAGGCAATTTCCAAATCCAGTCAAACTGTGACAAGCAGTGACCTTTGAAAGCGTGTGCTGTCTCAACAGAACTCAGAGGCACAAAAGTACATTCAGAGTTAATTCACAACAGACACTGTGACAGAAACATCTAAGAAACTTCCTCAGCCAGATCCAACCCATCGGATTCAAGCCCAAGGACCAGCTGGCCAAAGAACAGATTAAAATATCCCAGATATATGAACAGGGATTTGCTCTTCCCTCAAGCCACAGCAGAGAAAATGCAGCTTTCAGAGACAAAGCTCCTGAACATGCAGTTTGAGGAAGGAGGGAAGTGACAAAAACTTAAATCCTCAGAGACGCTCATGTACGTCAGCTCCTGCCAGCGCCAAGCCTGACCAAGAATAAACAGAGCTAACGAGCCTGGAGCAGTGCCAATCAGCATTAGAGAAATTATGTGCCAGGCCAGGGAGTCAGCTAATCCACAGGAAGACTGTAAAAAAACACTCCACAAGAGCTGCCGGAACTCACAGCTACCAGCTGCCAAAGCCTCCTACCCTTGGAGGCTTTTAAAGTTTGGCTTTGGGATATCAAGCACAAGACTGCTGCTCAGCATGGTTTAGGGACAACAGAAGAAAAGGAGGAACACAGTGCGAACTGGAAACTTGTTTTCATGTACAGTCCTACCCTGGAACTAGGAAAATGGGAAGGGCAGCTTCCTTTACTGCAGGTTCCAACTGTTCATGGAGCCTCACTGGGAGCTTGAGCTTGCCAAAAGCACAGAGCACAAGAACTGCATCAGCAAATGCAAAAAGTTCTGACACAGCTCAGGAGAAAGTTGGTGTCTTCACTTGTAGAAAACAAACCAACCCAGAACAACAACCAAACTTTCATTATACAATATAACCTATTAACAATATAAAATAACTTACAATATCAAATACTCTGTAAAGTGCCTCAAGGAAAGGATTTGCCTCCAGCTCAGCTGTTCCCCACCTCAGCACCAAGACATTTGCAAATCAAGACCCCCAAGAGAAATACATTCCATGGCAAGAAAGACAAGATGTCCCAGCACTCACAGCTTTGGATTTGGCTACTGGTACAATCTAGGTAAGCTCCACAACAGGGTACTAGTTCTTCAGGGAGAAGAGAAAACCAGGATTAAGACAAGCCCCTTCAGTATAGCCAAACACGAAGAGTAAAACCAATAGAAACCCAAAGTACTGGGACTTGTCATGATATCAAATTGTAATTGTGATTACTAATGTGTCATTGTAACAGCATTTTCCAAGTCAACTAAGCCTGCACTGCTTTCGCAGCATGAGATGCTTTCTTTTTTTTAAATATACCAATAACCACAATCCTCACTTCAACAAAGTTGAGGTATTTTGTTGGGGTTTTTTTGTTCTTTAAAAAAGGACAATAGATGCTTACTTTGGCACAGAAAACATTCCTCCAAAGCCACATTTTGGCTTCCTTTTCCCCTGTTTTCTTTGACAGTGTCCAAAACATTAGCCTCTCCATATTCAAGCCAACATAGAAGCCAGCAGAAGCTGCAGGTACTCAATCCCTCTCAAAAGTATAGGCTCCTTCAGAAATGTGGTTCTGGAGAATGAAAACTGAGTATTCATGGAACACCAGTAAGAGGCATTACTCCAACCACCAGGAAAAAACATGGCAGACATCTCTTTTTGTCCTTGCCAATAGCAACATTATCCAACAGATTTCCTAAGTTTGTCTGTCTTAAGAGTCTGAAAAGGAGAGAAAGAAAAAGGCAAGTTCTCTCTCCCTTCTCTCCTCTCTATCAGCACCTTGATAACACTCTTGCACCTACCACATAAGGAAAAAGCAACAGGCTGTGCAAATTGCCTGGGCACTACTTTGGAATGCAGCAGAGGACAAACATGCAACCCATGGCTTCTGCCAGCACCAGTAAATCAGAGCTTTTATTTGCACTTTATCTGCATCCCATTGCGTCAGCATTGCCACACTCTGCCAGGCAGTGCCAGGCTGCCGGTGGGACTGGACGTCGTCCCCGAGGTACATCCACACACCAGAGCTCAGAACAGGTCAGGCACAGACAGCACTGCAGGAATTCCCAGTCCATGTTGGTATTCACCAGCAGGCCCCAAGCAGTGGAACAACACAAGGAGGGTTGACCAGGCTGGAGCTTTACCTACCGGAAACAGGAGATGTGCCAAGCTTCATTGACGGTCTTGTGGAGGCACTGCCCAGCAGCAATGCTGTCCCCGCAGCCCAGGCATCGCCAGACTTCTACACCTGCATGCAGGAATAAGGTGACAAACAAAACCAGATGACACCAGAGAAAACAAGGATTGTTACATCCTTTATAAAGAACAACTTTAAATTAAGCAACTGATGGGAAAACCTTCCCACATAGAAAGTTACAGTCAATCTGTAACCCCAAAGTGGAAGCTCCCAAATCAAACTCTGACATCTTTTTTTTTTTCCTCCAGACATGACATCTGCTCCTTCACACTCTGCAGAAGAAAGCAATATGACTTTTTACATCAAACAGTTCAGTTACAGCTCTGCCGGAGCAGAGATTTCAGGAAGGCAACACTGGTCTAATATAACAATTCCCAGAGAGAACCATGCTAGGCCAGGAAGCCACAATACTGCTTCCCCCACTCCACTGACTCAGCACATAACATTTGCTCTCATTTGTATAATTAACTGGATTTCCCAGAACTGAAAGAAAGGGAAGGCAAACTTTATTCAGTAGAGAACAACTTGACTACCAGGAAGGAACGACACTCTTGAATGAATATTCCCGTAGAGACTGTACAGACAATACCAGACTACTGTCAGACTTAGGAAGAAGGAGTGATGCTACTGGCCTAATGCCCTTTCAGAAAATACTTAGAATAGTTATAATAGAGCTATAATAGTTTCTGCTAGAACTGCCAGAAAGCCCCAGAGAGAGCTGGTTACTTAGATGCAAGTGAGCTAGGAAAACAGAATGAAAGCTTGTGCACAAAGAGCATTTGGCACACAGATAAATGCTATCCAAAATCCCAGCAGCACTGCAGGCATATTAAAGAGTCAAGAATCTTAGTCCAGCACAGGATGGCACAAGGAATGTGTCACAGAGCTGAGCAGATCTCAAACCTATTTCTTCCTGCTACCAACAGTTTGCTTGCAGTGAGGTTGCATAAGGAACGAGGTGCACTTAGAGAAGGAAAACCACAAACCACGGACTTCCATTTTCCAAGGAACTTGGTAGTTGCTTAGGCAAGTTGATGGCACAATTAAGTTCCTTGAAGCTACACAAAACAGAAGCCATCAGCCTTCCATGCACTTTTACCCAACTGTGTAGGTCAATGACAACGTTTAAAATTAACCAAGGTGAAGATCTTGCACTTTTTACATGAATAGCTCTTTCAGGGAAAAAACCACTTGTTGCTCAGCCACAAGTACCACAGTCACCAGCAGATTGGCAGCACCCAGAAAGGTCTCCATGCAGACTGTAGGGCTCGAAGGTTTCCCTCAAACCTGACATGTGGTGGAAGGTGCCATTTCAGTCCCCAAGTGGGCATCAGCTCCGTACCTGGGAGCACCTGCCTCTGTGCCCTCCTGCTAATCCAGAACACCAAGAATTCTACCTGAGCTCAGACCTGCACAGCAGACTAAGGGTCAGGAGAAACTCGGAAAAACCTGACAATACCCATATTCTTCTATAAAGCAAATTGCTTTTCAGTGCCCCAAATGGGCTTGGGAATAAAAGGCAAAGCCACGTGTGCCTGTGTCTCCACGCAAGGGCAGTCAATGTACTCCTCTCCAAGCAGGGCAAGCCCTGGAGTCAGCTGAACTTCTATAATTGCTGCAGGCCAAAAGCACCTGCAAACCACACATTCTGCAGCTCCATCCCCTCCCGTTCAGTGCCACCAGCACAAGATGCACATGCCAAAACGGTCTGTGGGTCCTGTTAAGGACATTTAAAGAGTAATGACTATGTCATAATGGACTAAAAGCAACAGATATTCCTCCACAACCATCAGACAGAACCGGACTCTTCAGTTTCCAAACTCCACGAAGCAGTCACCTACTCTCAGCTGTGGTGCTACATCTGTTTAAATGTACCCAGGAAGGCTGATTAGCTCACGAACGGAAACGAACAGTCCTAAATCCGACAGAAATTGCTTCAGTATCCAGGAGAAACGACGGAAATGAACAAAACAGAGCAGGAAACAGTGCGAAGGAAAAGCAAACGGACATAATCCATGTAACAGGTCTGTCGAGTCCCCCAGGACGGGAGGAATGTGTCAGAGGCAGCCGGCGAGGAGCAGCCGCAGCGGCCCCGGCGGGCACCGGCCGAGCCTCGGGGGCACCGCGGGACCTCGAGCGGGACAACGGGGACGGGGTGAGAGGGAGCGGCGGGGCCTGCGGGCACCTGCGCTGCAGGACGCCGTGCCCGCTGCGGCCGCCTCGGGGCGGAACGTGCCGCACCTCCCATCGCCTTCCCGCGGATCCCGTTGTATCGGGGCCGCGGGGACCCACCGGGAACCCCCCCGGGCCGCGCAC
>VZRZ01003783.1:29196-42978 GCA_013398175.1 Climacteris rufus | reverse complement strand
CCCGCCGCTCCCGGCCCCGCCGCTCCCGGCCCCGCCGCAGCGCAAAGGAACGGCGGCGCACTCCGCTCAATGTAAAACCATTTTTTAATTCTAAATCACTTTCACAACAGTGAAAATTAGTGAGGAGGAACGGTAACGCACTAACCGAGCCGTCCGGGCCCTGTGCGGTCGGGGTACGGGACAGGGGTACATACAAAAGCACACCGGGGAAACGGGGAACCAAGCGTTAACACTTTAAGACTATTTCGTCCTTGAATTGCCGGAAAATAAGAGCTCTCGGTCATGTTTCTGCAGCCTCCTCTAAGTCCATTATCTCTCTCACTCATAGATGGAATCCCCCCAACCCATTAAAATTCTGTATTTTTACATATATTTACTTAAATATGTTTCAATACCTCTTGAATCTATTGCAGTCACTTCTCTATCCGCTTTACGGGATAAAGGCTTCAAAGGGATACCCTGCTCCTCCCTGCATAACCTGTGCTCTCAGCATCGAGTTTCTCCATACAAAAAGGAGCAGGAATCCGTCCCTTACCATCACATGAACCTTCCCTTCCCATCAGCAGGTGGTGCTGGCTGCGCAGGACAGGAACCCAAAGCTGCCACAGTATGGGACAACCAAACAAACAGCCTTCCCCCTCGGAAGGGCCCCAGTTACCCAGTTATGCACTGGAGAAGAACCCTACACCGAAGTTCAGCTTCTCAGAAGTGTCACACAACAAAAGTTGAAGCACCACCTCAGCTATAAATAGTTGAGCAATATATTCTGCCGGATTATCTTCCAGTCAGCTGTAAATTTGATGTAGCAAAACACTGCAGAAGCTTTGCAACATTCTACTTGCCATATGGAATTTTGGAGGTAGGCAAGTTAAACTTCAGTCATCCTCTGTCTTGACACTAACAGTGAACAGTTTATAATTACATAAATAAACTTCTACAACAATTAATTAAGGTGTCCTGCCCAGGAACCTCTTCCATACACTAGAAAACCCCAAGCTATTGAAACAAAGTTTCTCTTAATTGATTTGTTTGTCAGTTTTCTGTCTACTGCCAGGGACATCACAATATTCATCTTGCAGGAAATCATTACGACTATCAGCGACCTGAATCAAAATAATCTAAAAACAGTAAGAGGGGAAAAAAAAATGGAATTGCCTAGTCAGAGAAATGTGAACTGTTCATCTTGCTAGGAAATCTCTTGTATCTGTTTTGAAGGAATCTACACAAATACATCAGGAGTACTCTTTAAAGCTGAATACCCAACAGGATTCCAAACTGGCTACAGAGTGCTCACCTTCTGAAATATCCCCTCAGCACATTAATGGTTGTGGTCTCCTCCAGCACTTCAAATTAAAATCTTTGGTAGATACTGCAGAGACTCTTGCACTGTAGCTGTTCTGCTGTGGCACGGAGAAGGTCTGTGTGCACCTGCAGAGAGAAGGTCTTCCAAATGTTCCCTACCGTGCATGTGCTGGCAAAGGCAGGATCTCATTTTTCCTCCTGTATAATTTCACAGTATGACAAGTTTAACCTCAAAACTCACGTAAAGATGCCTTTTGTTCCTCTCCCCAAACAAGCTGATCTCAGATCTGTAATAGGATTTTATTTGGAGTACATGACCTTGTGTAGAAAGTCTCAAAGCCTTGGGAAGGATAAATGTCGCTACAGTGACGAGGTTTGAGGGGATTATCCACGAGTGCAGCCACAGGAGCTGCCCAGAGCCCAGGAAGACAACACTGTTTGTCAGTGAGGAACTGGGCTGGGTCCCACAGCCCCACCCGGCTCCACAGCCAGAGAATCTTCCAGTGTCTGGCTCCAGCACGTTCAGGATTTAAAAAATTGCAGCATAAATTTGAATCCCTTCTTCTAACAGCCATCAGAACCATCAGGAAGGGTTTTCCATCACGCCAGGAAATAACAGC
This sequence comes from Climacteris rufus, assembly GCA_013398175.1. NCBI lineage: Eukaryota > Metazoa > Chordata > Aves > Passeriformes > Climacteridae > Climacteris > Climacteris rufus. The sequence continues at coordinate 41,056 of VZRZ01003783.1, read as the reverse complement.
AGGAAAAGAAACCAGTCTCCAGTCTGGGTTCTGTTTGCATCACATGCTGTGCTCCAGAGAGTCTCAGCAGTGCTGCAGACGATTTCCTGGAGAAGGTCAGATGTCGATGGAGACATTGAACAACATTTGCAGCTCTGGCAGATCCATCGTGGTTGCAAAGCAGGAGATACTGGTCACACTGGAGAAGTTTCCTTACCTGCCTGGTCTACCTTGGGAAAACTGTCCCAGAGCCCTGGTGTCACTGCTTGGCACAGGATTTCAAAACAGCACTCCCTTTTGGAGTGCAGCTCAACACTAGGCCCATGGTTTGTGGCAGGAACCTGTAGTATAAGATATCTGAGCTGAAATACGCTTTTAAACCAATGTTTTAATTTCCAACTCTGGTGCAAAATGTGAGATTCCTCATTGTGCTGTGGTACCACCAATTCCTGAAGCCCATAGTTAGCTATGGAACCAGACACCAAGAGGTTTAAAATGGGATGGGGATGCAGTTTGTAACTGTTTCAGTGGCCTTGTTGGTCATGAATATATAGAATAATGGAAAAGACTTATGCAATCAACAGCCAGAACATTATCACCAGTGCCACAAACAGGAAGAGGCGGGAAAGGAACTGCTCATCCACATATTGAGGAGTCCCTGGAACAGCTGGAAAACAGGAAGTAAAAAAAAATAAATAAAACAAACCAGTTCAGCTCCTTCCTCTTCTCTGGGATTGTGTATATTCTGAACATAGTATATTCATAAATTCACAGAATCTGCTTGGTGAGGAAGTTGCTATTTCCCACCCTCAGGCTGGCCAGCTGCACGGGAAGATCAGAGGAAGACGAGCATCAGGTCCCTGAAGCAGGACTCCTTAGCTCAGTCCCACCCCCACCAAATATTCAGGGGACACTGAACTAGAGTTAATAGGGAAGGTAATTTGACCCAAGGATGGCACAGGACCATGGCAACACGTGTGACATGAAGAATGAGTTTGTTCCTCTTAATTCCTGTGCCACATGACATGGTAGAAGATTTGCCAGCCACAACCTTTCACAGACTAAATCCAGAAAACCCTGGGCATTAGGTTTTCTTGTTCAAAACAGAGAGATTCAGTTTGTCTACAGTGAAGACAGGGAGGAGGTTCTCTAGGGATTATTTAATTTTTAGAAAGCAATAACCCAACTGTTTTTTGTTAATTAAAAACAGTGAAGTAATTTCACTGGAAAGTTGTTGGTTGTGGAATTCAGATGACTGTGTCGGAGATACATTTCTGAAAAAGGAACAATCTTTGCATTCATTATTTTGAGGTGCAAAGCACCAGTTTAAATATTTCCTTCTCATCTTTCAGGAAATGGTCCTTTCCTGCTGTTTGTAAAATCTGTGTCTCCTTCCTATACCCCTAGTGACTCCTTTTTATTATTATTAGAAACTCTAGTCCAATTTGTCTCACTTTGCAGAGGGAGTCTGCTGGTGTACCAGAGAAGACATCTGAATTAAAGGGGAGAAGCCTCCAATGGCATTGTTTCTCTCCAGTGCCACTGATCTCCCAGGAGGGCCTTCAGCAAATTATATGGAAGTGACAAACTTGCTTCTTGTATAAGCCCGTGTACAAAATGTGTCAGCCACAGACCACGTCCTCTGCTGAGTGTCTGCCCTCATTTTGTGTTTCTCCTGACAACACTGGTTACTGTTCAGAATATTTTGTCATTTAGCAGGTGATTTGTTTAAGAGTTACAAGCAGTTTGTAAAATGCCTGCCTGTGACAGGACAGGAGAAGGAACCGTGGTACCTGGAGGAGGTCGCCCGTCGTTTATGTTGAAGGCCGTTGCAAAGATACCAAAGGGAAACGCCCCGATTCCAAATGACATCTGGAAGCCACCATCACCAAACCCAAAGCCCTGGAATCCCTGCAGAGAACAAAGAGCAGAGCACAAAAAAGGTACCAATCATTTAAAGCCTGTTTCAGAGTATTTTGTGGAAGTGCAGACGTTCCCTCTCACTGGCTTTCCTAGGGCTGCAGGAGGGCCAGGCTGTCTGGCAACTTCCAGTCTGACACACCTTGATAAATATTCCCTTAGTTCTCCAGGTTTTAAAATGTTTCCCACAGCAACAAACTTGCCAAGCAACCCAAAAGCTTGAGAAAAATGAAACCAAGGAACTGAAGTTCTTGCTTGAGGGCCACAAATTAACAAAAGTGTTTCTGTAACCTTTCTCAACTTAAAGTAGCAGATATCTGCCCATATATCAAATCAATGACCAGTTCTATTTAGACTGTCTTAACAATGTATTGTGTGTTAATAGCTATTAGTTATATAAGAAAGGTATTATAAAAAATCTAAATAGATTTTTGTTATATATGTGCATCATTTAAACACTCACTGAAGTGAATAATTGCCAGTGGGATGCATAGAGCATTTAAGGATTAGTACAAAAAAGAAAAATTTACCAGGGTGACTCAAAAAGGTGGCCAACTCACCCGGTGCAGGAATGCAAGACATAAGGAAAGGAGGAAAAAAGGAAGAGTTACAATGTAATAACACTGACCCCATGGGATCCAGACTAAAATATCACATCAAATCAAGAGAATTCTCTGAATCAAGATGAATCCTGCTGTGCAGAAGCGGTGTGCTGTTTGAGAACCCACTGTGTGTGCATCTAGGGGGTTGTGTCATATCTAAAAACTGTGGAGAGTCCACAGTTGTGTAATCCAGCAATGTCCTCTCATCTCAGAATTAAAACAGTGATACCAATTCTGAAAGACCCTCTGGCTTATCACCTCCCAACAGTGGGAGAACAAAGATTACTTGATTCATATAATAAAAGCCAAACATTTCTGGGATGAGCCTTGATTTGAGGAGTTGGTCTTTTGACTGTGGCTCTTCTCAAGCATTTCCGCACTAACTCTGAGGGACAGCAAAGCTCTTTGGATGGCAGGTACAGAGCCTGTAGTGAACAGGGGAGCAGCATCAGTACTGCCCTGCCTTCACACCACATTCCTGACTTACAGCAGTGCCAGCTGGAAGGTTCAACCAAGGTGCAGGAGCTGATTTAATAAGGCAGCAACTCCCTAGTGAAAGAGAACAGCTGACTCCCAATACATTCAATACAGAAATGCACCTTAATCACACCCAGCAGAGTTGTTTGCTTGAAGAATGAGGGACAAATCCTCTCCAAGGACCCCAGGCTGAGTTACATGGAAATGTGCCATTGTTTCATCAGGTCATGCCCACTGTCATCATGCTGAAGAACACTGTGGTCTGTCCTACTGCCTACTCCCACGTCTGCTCCATCTGTGCCAGCTGCTGTTTACATTCACCCTATGCAATCTCCTCAACAAAACCACAGATGCCCCTTCAAATTAACATGTATCCAACAGATTTCTACTTTCTCTTGCTTGTAATGCCAGGGTACAGTAACATCCCATAGAAATTAGAGAAGCAAAGCCAAAAATCTAAGTTCATACATGCATTACATGACAGGTATGTTTTGATGGACATACACCTCCACAAAGAATTTTCAAAGCAAAGTCTTCCTTGTACTTAGACATGGAAAACTATCAAGTATGAAGAGCATTTCCAGCGATACCACACTGGGCTGTGTTCAGGAAGCATGATCCAAGTTAGCCTGTTCTTTGGGATGCTAAAAAGCACCATAGGAATGGTGTTCTCTGCCACACCACATCTATCAATGACACAATAACAACCAGCTGGGGATGAGCAAGATGTGTAAGCTGCAAGACCCTCCTGCAGGATCTCACACACACTGTGGCCTCCAGGATGAATAAATACCACTGTCAACAGAAATAACAGCTTGAGCTTGTTTCTTCACTTACCCCTCTGTTCTCCGGTTCAGGTCGCTGTCCTTGGGGTCGTGGTGGAGTTTTCTCTCTGCAGGAAGTTGTGAAATTAGCTCAAGTGCAAGGACATGTGACAGCAGCATCTGCAGTGGCCTGGCTAATAAGGCAGAACAACCACAAAACACAGTCTCCCAGGGCCATCCAGCCAAGCTGGAGCAGTGTGTGAGTGAGCCAACCACACAGCTCTGGACCTTCAGCAGCACATCCCTGAATTAATGCTGCACTTTCGGATAAGATGCCCATTGCAAGGCTAAAAACTGAGGACATGAACATTTTATACAAGCTTCTCCAGTCAGATAACAATAATTGCAACCCTCCTCTTGTAACTGATAATTAACACAACTCAAACTAAAATTAATTGAACAAGAAATAGAATGTGCAAACCCAGGTCCTGAAAAAGGCAGAAATATTTGGCAGAAATGTCAGTTCTATGTCTTCTGAAAAAGTATTTCAAATTGTGAATCCAAGACTTTAGCAGTTTAATCTTGAGACCATAAACTAAAGTTTCATCTTTAATTTTCAAACAAATATAGTTGTATTCAGGTGTCTTACCTGGGGTCCTGTTGCCCAGTACTACCTCTTCCATACAGAGGAATAACTTTATCTCGACTGATTCCTGCTTTGCATACAGGACACACTTGTCTGTTTGGCCTGGTCTCTAGCCACTAAAAGAAAAAAAAATTATAAGAAAACTAGTAAAATACCATGAAAACAATATGCAAACCTCATTTGCAGCCAGGAAGAAAGACTTTAGCAATTTCTCACAAAACTCTGGAGCAAAACATTTTAATAGGCGCTAAGTACTCCCCAAAGTGGAGCTGGCACTTTGGCTGTTGTTCTGGCATGATTCACTTGCTGATGTGTATGCATTCAGATCTGCACTGGAGTAAAATAAGAAATAAACAGTACCAGCAGTCCTGCATAGGCCAAGGGCTAGTGTAAATACCTTCCTCTCATCTACCTTTCCTGTAATGGTATCACAATGTAAAACACTGTCTGTGGAAAGAGAAGTGCACTCAGCACTTAAACCCACAAACTAAACCCCTGTGAGCTCCCACAGTAATTCTACCAAAACTGGAATTACTCAGGGTTTAACTCAAAAGTGGGAAGCAAGTAGAACAGAATCTAAGCTTTCTTGTTGCTTCAAAGAGCAGATTGCAAGGTGTTGCACATGCATTTGCATGAGCAGGTTGTGATTGCCCTGGAGAGAAAAGCACATTTGAAAAGAGGGGGATACTCCAGAGAACCAAGGGCTCTCTTGAGCAACAGGAGCTGATGAAAGACAAAGTAAAAGGAAACCTGTCTTACCTGGTGTAAACAAGGCCAACTGTGAGCATTCCCAGGACAATTTGTTCAGAGAGCAGAAAAAGAGGGGAAAATAGAATTAGTTACTGAACTCGATATGACAAATGTACAGTGTACAGGGATAGCACAGCCTGGTGACAACAGAGTCCTGGAATCCAGCTGGGCCAGTTCTGTAGGCTCCCATTAAAATAATTTTTGAAAGCACAGCCCAAGATTGATCTCCACTGGTTTTTTCAGGTTATGCAATCTAAATTGCTAACATGGTTCTGTGCACCTCCCCTTCCATACCAGAGGCCCAGACAGAGGCTGCATTAATCTCAGGGTTTACTGTACAAATTTTCTCTTCTGATACCATAAAAAGATATCTCTGACCCAAGATGCAAATGAGCAAGATGTCAGTAATGAGACTTTAGGATCTTAGAAGATTTAGCTGAAACATCAGCCACATTCACAGAATCATGGAATAACTCAGGCTGGATGGTACCTCAGGTAGTCTCTGGTCCAACCTGATGCTCAGAGCAGGGTCAGCTATTGAGATCAGACCCAGGGCAGAAAAATTCCCTTTATACATATTAAATTAATATGGTAAATTAAAAAAAGGTCAAAGACAAACACACAAGATAAAACTTTTAAACAGCTGTCTACTTTCAAAATGGTCTCAACAACCCCATTCAGACAAGACACATGCTATTTTTACGTTTCCATTCTTCCAAACCCTTTTGTGCAATAATTTAATCTAATTTTATCTTAACATGCCATCAGCCAGTGAACAAATAAAATTCTGGATTTTCAGATGTTATGTACATTTACACAGAAAAGAAAAGCACTTTTTAGTCCTCTTTTTATTAAAGATTTAGCCCACTGTGTAAAATAAACCCCAATCCCCCGCAGTTGTCTATGTCAATCTTTAACTTCTAAATATTGAAAAAAGAGTATATTCAAACCAAGTTACCCAAATCAGAAATGCTGCACATGTATTATATGTGTGCTGCACATTATTTCCAAGTCAGATTAAAGAACTGAAAAGTTCCTATAACAAGTGCAATATCATGGGAAAACAGAAATAGGCCACATGTAAAAGCTTATTGCCTATTCTTTTCTTTTTTATGGTACAGAGGAAAAAAGAGCAAGCTTATAGGAAAAACTAGAATTTGGCCTCCAGAACCTAGACTCAGACGTAGGCTTAGGTTGCAGAGGTTAGAAAGGAATTTAGGTCTAATGAAGATATCTGTTAGGCCAGACAGCACAAATAAAGTAACACACATAACATTACATAACCAAGCAGTGTCAATGAGCACTGAACTGTCTGTGTGGGGCTGCCTGTTTGCTTGCTTTTACACAATAATCCAGAAGTATAGGGAGTTTAAAGTGCAGAAAACCCATTCCCTGGAACATGAGCCAAAAATCAAATCAAAACAACCCAAGCTTCTCCTAAACCAAAACCATGGTCCTTCCTCTAGAATTACAAAAATCACAGGTTTTTAGGGGATCAGATAAATGATGTTCTGGCTAATGTGTGGGGAGCTGGAGCACTTACCAGAAGAGGTGCCCACACAAGCTGATAACTGCATCCTTGGCAGTGTCCAAACAGATGTTACATTCAAAAGTGTTGTCCTGATTAGTGTTGTCCCCAGTACCATTACTGCTGCTGCTGCCACTGGTCCCTCCTGTACTGGAGCTCTTTGTTGATGCAGAAGTCGTGGGTCCTTTGCTTGCCATCCTCAAGAACTACCCAGACACAAGGTCAAGAAAGTTTTCTCGTTGGAATCCTAGCAGGGAGAAAAGCAAAAAAACAAACAAACCTAAACAACTTCTTGGCATTATAACATTACCTTCTGGTTCCATTCCAAACTGGCAGTGATTTATCTAAGAAGCTCTTGAATCCTGTTGTTGATGGTTTTAGTTTAACACAGCCAAGAGAGATCTTTTTTTAGAAACTAAGCTACTTTACAGTCCCATAGTATGACCTGACTAATGTGTGATCTGTATTTTACTGTTACTGATAAGCATCCACAGCCAAAAAATCTCCGTATTTTCTCATAAATGCCATTTGCTGTAAGAAGAATGAGCTCACCTAGCCATATGTACTCATCCAAAATTCAACACAACTTATAACTGTGAGTGCAGTGTGAAACAGGATTTAATCACGAAGCAATTCACAGTTTGAACAGACTGTCAACGTGGAGTTTTAAGTTCAGTGTTTACTAGTTTGGAATATTAATGATTATAATGGCAAGCAAAGGTGGCTAAGAACTTGAATTGTCTCCTGAGCAGTATATTGCTGCTATCACAGCAGTGTTGATATGACTAATATTCTACTGCTTACAAACTGTCAAACACTTCTAATCTAGTAGTAATGCAGAAGTAGTAAAAATTTTACCTTAATGTGCTTTAATTTTACTTCAATGCTTCCACCTCTGATTAACATAATCATATTTATCAAAGAACAGCATTTATTTTATTTCAGTAGCAGCAACCTCTACAGTCTAATTCCTCAATAAATTCCACAGTACCTAAAACTTTGAGACTCAGCACAAGGCATTTACATTTCTAGAAACACTTTTACCAGTACAAGATTTTTAACCCAAGAACTAAGAGAGTTTCAGTAGCTACAGAAATTAATTCACTAAAACAGAAATGTTTAAAATATTCCTCTGTGCTTTTCATGAAACTCTGACATGATGTTGATGTTGCAGGAAAGGAATAATGAGATAAGGCTGTGAGAAACAAACAGGTGACTATCTGAACATTCAGTGAGTGTACAAAGAGTGAAACATTTTCAAAGGGCAACCTGAATTTTTCAAAAGGTAATGTCTTTGCAAACTTACCCCCCAAGCACTAAAGGCTGCCCTTAGTTTTGCCTCTTTGTAGCAGAGTTGCAGCTCAGGTGCAGGGCAGCAAATAAAGCCTCAGGATCTCCAGCTCTTATTGCCAACAGCTTTTTTCATACAACACAATCCTACTGCACAGCCAGGAAAGCATCACACACAAGCCTTGTGAAGTATTGCAGCAGAGACTCAGTTACAGCAGGTGAAATATATTTCTGCAGAGCTTTTTCACTTGGTTACATCATTTTGCACAGTGTCCCAGAAGGGCAGCTTTGTATTCACAGATGCTGCACTTCAACATACGCTGCTTTCAGCAGTGCTGACTCTTAGCATTTCACACCCTGACTCCATTTACACTCAGTTCACTGTACAAAATTAAAATTCATGTTAGATCAAGGCAGATGGAAATGCTGCCAACCCACAAACTACGCTAAAGACACTTGGATTTTTCACACATCTTTACTACCAGAATCTTCAGCCTGTCTTGCTCAGTAGTTTGGACCTATATATATATTAATAACAAAATTGAGAACACCTCCTTAAAACTAAGGAGTTCAACACACTGTAAAAAAATACAGCATCACTTTATGGAATGGTCACAAGAAACATCAGACTCAAATTCTGACATAAAACACAAGGGAAGGATGTGTACAAGAGGCAAATAATTGAATTTCTGTGTCTGTAATACCAGTGTGGAAAAAAAGTCCCTTTTTCCAAATTAAATTCCATATATTTAACACAACGAATCTGGAGACTTGTCAAAAAGATGAAATCTGTATCACCACAAAAAACTACTGAAAAAAACCCTTAGTTTTCAGTAACTACAATAAATAAATCATTATGAAGAAGGATGATAGAGGGTCATTCCTTGGTCTATACCAAGGATCTTCTCCTAAGTATTTGTCCCTTGGCTGATTGGGCCCAGTGACCTATTAGGATAGAACCACATTAAAATATCAAAAATATATTAAAACACAAGAGTAAAATAATAAATCTTGTTGTGAAAAGCCTTCTCAAACATTTGCTCTTGTCCCTGGAACACTGTTTAACACAACTGGGTCTGTAACAAGTGCTGCTGGGCTCTGTACATCTGCACATATACAAAGAAGCAAACATGAAACAGCATCCAGTGGCTAAATTTACATTTGATAATCATATATTGCGTTGCTTGTGAGTGTACTCTGTGAATCCTAAAGGAGGAGTTCAACTGCAAATGGAACTTGTTCTGAGTGTAGAATGAGCTCAAAATTGTTGAATGGACACTCGAACTACTTAAACTCTGAGACAAAACTCTATGGTGGAAAATAAACCCAACAAACCATAAGCAAATCACCAACTAAAATAATCAACAACCAACACAACAGGCCAAACCAACCTCATTTTCATTTCACTTTAGTGTTCACAAGGAAGACTGTGAGTACACTGGGATAGAACACGACTTTTGGGATTAAGCAAACACAGTTGAGAGATGCCAGCTGAGGTTTGCTACATCCCTGTCCTTTAGATCAGGCCTCCAAATCAACCCTGGAGGCATGATGAGCAGCAAACAAAACAAGTGAAAGGATATAAAAATCAGCTGGTATCTTACTGCAGGCATTCAGAGATCTTGTGTTTTCTCACTTTGCTCTCTATGTATTGACAGGACAACAGTATCTTTGTTTCACAAAAGCCATCTAGATTAGCTGTTTATTTCCTTTAAAACAAGATCCCTATGATATCCCAACAGGTTGTTCTGAGAATGACTGACATTTACTACATCCAAGAACCAAGAGTGGCTGCAGATGAACGGTTAAGAAACAAGGAACTCATTTGCAAGTAGGCTTCCTAAATAAATACAGAAGTCTGGTGGAGCATGAAGACATGGAAGTGGAGATAAATGAGAGGGTGAAACTGAGAGGCAGATGGAACACTGGGACCTGAACTGTTGTGACAGCAGAGAGCACAGGAGATCCACGAGAGCAGTAAGTGCAGGGGACTGGGAATGTCTGTGTACTGTGTGTAAGTACTGGGTACAGACCTCACTAACAGCCAGCAAGAAAGAAATCTTCCTCAAATATTTTAAAAACTTAATCTGTAAATCTACTAGGAGCAACTGCACACCAGGAAAGCACAAGCTGAGTGGCCACACTTCTGAACTCAGCAAATGACAATGACTGCATTTGCCAAAGTACACTGGCCCAACCCTAAAAACACGGGGAAAACACTTCAAGACAGACTACAAGAGTTCCCACCATAAGTTAAAGCACACAAAAAATATTTGCTGGAAACAGCTTTCTCAACCTGAGAAAAACAGAGAGGGAATATAAATTAGAAGCTAATGTCACCTACACAAAAATATATGGAATGTGTGTTCACAGCACAACATTAAAATGTCTCAAATATTTAATCTCTTTACATGAGCAATGAGAAGAAGTTCTGGTGAGGACATAGGACTCTGGCTGGTTTATTAACAAAACCCAAAGTTTGTTCCTCTTTGCCATAACAATGAAGTAAAAAGAGCAGCATTGTTGGATGTAAATTCCACTGGAGACACTTTTCCATATTTCTTTCCTAATGAATCTTACTTTAGCTAGGATTACTGAAATTGAAATAATCCAAATCTAGTTTGTTTATGAAACAAGTTCTGACTTAGTTCCTCAACCTTTTGCAGTTTAGACCAAAAAGAAAACTTGTCAGTTATTTTTCTTATCACTACAGAGACAGTGTTATTTTCTGACACGACATATTTTATACAAGGAATAGTAACATTAGAAATTCTATCTAAATCTAAAACTACTACTCAGAGTTTATATAAATATGCCCACTCATAAGTTTAACAAAAGTCTGATACTTAACATATTACAATTGCCTGGGCTTCAAGTACAACAACCAGGTAACCTTAACTGAAAACTGCTGACAGTGCCTAGAAGAAAGTGCACTGACTTCTTAACAATCATTTCAGATATTCTTAGCAAACACGACTGTCCCGCTGTTAATCATTAAATACATATTTATCTCTCACTACGTTTTTACTCTCCTCTGTCTCCCAAACCTGTTACATTTTAACTCCTTGGAAACATTTCTTGAGTTGATCTTTTCACTTCCTGTAACCTGTACAACATTGGGCACCTGCTCTTTAGTATTCCCATAAAGTGGTCCCAAAATACGAATTCATGTGATCACTTGTTCTTGCAAAACCACCCATTTGCCTTCCAGCCCAACGTGCCCTTGCTTGGCCTCGTTTCATTAATTGGGATTCTGCAACGCAGATCTGTGTTACAGTCACTGCTTGCAGGGCAAGGGCCCAGCCGAAGGGCTGCACCAGGGACACCAAGAGTCCATGTACCTCGCAAATGCAAGCAGTAAAATCCTCCAGGTGATTAAAGTAATCACTTTTTTATCCATGCCATAAAGGTTTAATACAGACTCCAAGAAAAATCTTTCAACAAAGATTTTATCCTCTTACCTCACAAAGTCCAAAGGAAAAAAAACCAACAAACAAACAACAGAGAGAACTGCTAAAACCAGTTGGGTAATGCTGCCTGAGCGTTTTCCTGGTCTGCAGAGCCGTGTGAGACGGACGTGCCTGGCTAACCAGGTTAGCAGCAAATCGTAAAAATACCAAATACTACAGTTATTATACACAACAGACAAGATTTAAGGAGTAATAAGCGATTCGTAATATATAAGCATTTCTCAAACTGTAAGTAATGTCATGTACCAGAAGCTGACACCTCGCGACATACCCGGAGCCAGACCCATCTATCGCGACAGAGGCGCCGCTCCCGGCAGCGGGTCGGGCCCGCACAGCGCGAACGCGGGGCACGCACGGCCCTGGAACGGGGCTGGCGGGGGAACCCCGGCCGGCAGCGCCGGGGCACCGCGCCCGCGGCTCCGGAGGCACCGGGA
>VZRZ01003783.1:0-28759 GCA_013398175.1 Climacteris rufus | reverse complement strand
GACCCCCGCTCCGGGCTGTGTGCGGTGCTGCTGCCCCGGGCCCTGCGCGGGGCCGCGGCCGAACCGCGGCCTCTGGGAACAGCAAGAAGCTCCTGTCGAATGCTCGGCCTAAGCAGGAAGGGAGGAAAGGAAGGAAGGAAAAGGAAGGAAACAAATTGTTATGAGTGCGGAGTGCTAGAATCTGAGCTGAGGAGCATCTCCACGATGGAAACAGAGAACTTGAGAAAGGTACATAGAGTTTGATAAAGGTGTTTGTAGACCTGTGAGAAACCACAGAAACAGAGGGACCGAAGGGAGGGAGAGGAGGTGACCTGGTGTCTGACAGAATGATGAGAGATGCCCGAGAAGGCACCCTGAAGGGTTTGTCTTAGCTCTGAGGGCACCCCACCAGTCCTGAGGACTCCAAGGTACAAAACGGCCCAAAATTGCGTTTACACAGTGGAGAATGAGTGAATTCTAAACCAAGGTCTCCCACTAAAGGTGAGCCTTAGGAGGAAATAGTTAAAAAATGAAAGAAGGTTAGTGCCAAGGGAGCCCACCAGAAAGAGCCCAAGGATATTGTCAGCAGCTTCTCTTCTGACAGGTGGCATGAGACTGCACAGTTCTAGTGTTGGAACGTGCAAGCCAGGAAGTGTCCAGCAGGATAAAATCACAGCTGTGCTGAGCCATCCTACTGCTTTCAGCAGCACACAGGCTTGGCAAAACCCACGGAAAAGTGGTCATGCAGAAGCCCACCTGGAAATACTAAACACATTGTTGTATCAAACTAGAAAATATCTAGTTGAGGTGAAGATGTATATGTAAACGTGATAGTTGTGATGGCATGAGCAACATACAAAGCAGTCCTACCTTCACAAGCACTGAAAATCTCTCTAGCAAAGAAGCCTCTCATTTTCAACCAGTCAGTAAAGCAGCAGAGTTTGGCACAGCTTCTACATTCAAGCAAAGATTTGGCGTCTCGGTGTAGCAACTGATAAAGAAGTTAACAAGATGCTGATTAAAGCAAGGATAAGCTTATGAATTTCAGATTGGGGGGTCTCGGACTACAGCTCCCGGCGTGCTGTGGGGCCTGACTACAGATCCCGGCATGCTATGGGGCCGGACTACAGATCCCGGCATGCTATGGGGCCGGACTACAGATCCCGGCATGCCCGCGGATGGGCCTCAGCGCCCAGGGGGCTCCTCATTTGCAAGATGGCGGCGCCCAGGGTCAGCTCGGGCCCGGACTCGGACAGCGGCTCGGACTCGGACAGCGGCGGCGAGGCGGCCGCGCGGTTCCGGGAGGCCGCCTGGGACTGCGCCGCGCAGGCGGCGGCGGCGGCGCGGGCGGAGCCGCGCGGCGGTGAGGGTCGGCGGACAGCTGGGCTCTGCTCTCCCGCCGCAGCTGCGGCATGCCCTCCCCTCCCCTCCCTGCCGGTCCGTTCCGGGCCCCTCCGCCTCTCCTCCTGACCCGTGGGGAGCGGTGGTCAGGCGGGGATTCCTCTCTGCCGCGGTGCCGGAGCTGGAGGGGGTTCTGCCCGGCTCTGCCGAGGTCTCCAGCCGCCAGAGCCCCTTCCCGGCAGGCCTGGCCCGTGGAAAGATTCCCTTTCCCCTCATAACTGTTCTCCCCCGAAGGTGGGCGAGGGTTGTCTTTCAGGCACGATTCTTTATGCTGTGACATGTGCTTGAAGGGGGTTAAAGAGGTCCTGCCTCAGGTCTTTTAACGTGCCTTTCCTCCTTCCTTTCCAGGGGGCTTTAGAAGGGATCGGTTGCAGCTTAAGGATCAGCCAAGCCTGAGGTATTTTTACTTAGGGTTTCAGACTTAATGTTTCACTGAAGAAAAAAATAATGTGTTGTATTTGTGTTGCTTGTATTTAATACCTTGTGATACTTCATACTGAAAGGGCCTTTTCTGTTTGGAGAATTAGTCCAACCATAATCTGAAATGATGCATAAATCTGGAAAGACTAATATCTTTTAAATAAATTTCTCATCCCTCTAGCAGCAGGGGAGTACAGAAGTTGGAAACTTACTGCTCCTGTCATTTACAGCCTTGGTTCCACTGGCAGAAATCTAACTTTGCAAAGGAATTAATACTACAAAGGAATTAATACTACTAAATATAAAAAAAAATTCCCCAAAAACATTGTGATTGCAAAGGCAAGCACTCCTCAGCTGGAAAACAACAGCTGAATTGTGAGCCTTGCACAGAGGTGGTGCTGCCCTGTCCCAGTCTGCAGCGTTTCTGTGGGTTCAGTCTCAAAGGCAGCCAGCCAGGCAACATAACAAAATTCTCTTTCCTGGGACAGGGTTTGCATGAATTGGGCAACTTACACAGGAGCTATGTGCCAGAAAAGGGATGTCCTGACTTCATTTATTTGCTTTTTGTAGGCTCTTTCAGTGAGAAAAATTGTCTAGCTATGATGGAGATGGCTAAATAATGTTCAGTTCTCTCTTGTGAACTGAACTATTATACTGAACTATTTTCCATCTTAGCAGGCTTCCCTATCAACTATGAATGGCTTAGTAGAGTGTAGGAGATTTTACAGTCCCTCTTCTCCTGTTTGTGTGAGGGGACCAGATGTCATTGGCCTGGAAAGAGATAATCCTTGTTCTTGTTTCCAACGGGCGTGAGGCGAGCGGCCGCGAGGAGGGAGGCAGCGAGCTCCAGGCGACCCCGGAGTTCAGAGCACACGTGGCAAAGAAACTGGGAGCAATGCTAGACAGGTACTGGCATGCAAGGCTGAAAAAGTTTGTTCTGTGAGTCAGCTACACTGATGCTTTTGTGTTCTCAAACCAGGAAATTCAGCATCTTGTCTCCTTCATTCTTGTATTAAGTGCAAGCTTCCAATATTCTGTGACCTAACCTTGTTGAAGTGCTGTGCCCCTCTGATCAGAACTCTCTGTGCAGCACTGTCTGTCTCAGTTTGCCTCTGTGGTGAATGTCTTGTGGGGAGGAAAGAAAATTTGACTTTAGCACTTGCATCATGTAAAGGCTGGCAGGAGAATCTTTCATTTGTTCTTGTGACCTAAACCAGTACCTGATTCAGGGTTGTGCTGGCAGAATGCCTCTGACTGGGCTGCCACTGTCTGTCTGTTGTGCAAGCATGGCCCTGGAGAACTGGAATTCCTGGTGTTTAGAGTTGGCTTTAAAAATGCTGTTTTTAAACCATTTTTGTGGTATGTGTTGCTGAGGAGAGAAGGCCTGGTCTGCTCTGGAAGCAGGGAGCTGAGGCAGCCCCTTACAGCCACTTACAGAAAAGGATCTGTGTAACATCTCCCTCTGGTCTTGTTCCCAGAAACAGCCAATTTTACCTCAGTTTGCACAAACCTGTCTAAGATCTGACTGGGGTTTCTGTTTAGTTTCATCACTGTCTTGAAAGACTCCTCAGGACCTTCACAGACTTCGGTGCCACAGCCTGACTCTGCAGATGATGGTGAGTTCCAGTCTCAGCCATTGTGGCTGTTTTGTGATGTTAACTGGTGACAGGTGGGGTGGATCCTCTCCATCACCAGCTGTACATCCAAGTGACTAATAAACATTTGCAGTGAAAGAATTTCTCTTGGTGTCTATGATTATGAGTTACTTTGTACCTGTTATCTCTGTGCCCCAAGTCCTCCTCCAACAGCCCCAAATAATTGCTGTTGAGCACTGTAGCAATACATCAACAGCACTGAGGCTTCCAGGGAGAAGGCAGTTGAATGCTTCCACCTCTGTTATATTGTGTCTAAAATCCCCCTTTCCATACTTTAGGTTTTCGCCTCTTCTCTTCCTCTGTGCCAGGAGACTGTGGGAAACCAGAGCCTTGCCCTGCAGCAAGGAGGAGGCGACCAGTTAGCTCCAGGTGAGGTGCTGGCAGCTGCTCTGCTCCTCAAGTACTCTTGCATCCCACATTTCAGAGGCAGCTGGGACTCCCACAAGGGAATAGGAAGCTGAAGAGCTTGAGAAGTGTGTATTTATGAGTCCTATATTTAACTGGACCAGAATTTTGTTTCTTTTTTTAGTGCCAGGGAAATAGAAATGTTTGTGGGAGATTTTCTTTCCCCTCCTAGAGTGTGTAAATACCTTGGCCTTCAAGCTGGTTAAATGCAAACTGTAGGTGTGGGAGTCCCAGAACCACTGTGTGTTTATCACCTGTTCTGATCTCAGATTACTCTGCTCTCCAAGTTTTGGGTGAATTCAAGGCAAAAGTGCAACACAACTTCCTTCCCTCTTGTTACCTTTCCAGTGACACAGACAGTGACCAAGAGTGGCAAAGGTACCAGGAGGCTGCCGTGTCAGCTGCAGATATTCTGAAGCAAAGTGCTTTTCCTGCACTGTCCCAGAGTTCCAGCCAGGACCACAGTCAGGGTTATGTAGAACATAACCAGAAAAAAAAGAAGAAAAAGAAAATTAGGAGAGAGAACAATATTCAAGAGAAAATAATAGACTCAACAAAGTGTGACCAGATCTGCAAAGATTTGCCTCAGTTGGTGTCTGCAAATGGACAGCAGGAGAGACAGGACAGCAGTCACAGAGAGAAATCAGTGCTGCCAGGAGCTGTGAAGAAGAAAAAGAAGAAGAAGAAAATAGAATGATGATTTTGCTCTGCAAACGGCAGGTGGTTGTGATGGATGAAGGAAACAGAAAGAAAATCTAACAATGAGAGTTGCTGCAGATGAGGGAAAATTAATTGGCAAAACTTCTGTTCTAAAAGCTCAGTGGCCTGAGAGACTCATTAAGTGACTTCCTGTGCTGTTGGTGTCCCTGAGGAAGGGAACATTGTTCTCCTCACACAGCAGTTGTCTGTGCTGCTGCTTATGCAGGCCTAGTCTAAAAGGATTAAATACCGTGCCAGACTGGCATGGCAGAGGGATGTAATCATAGCTGCATCCCTCCTGGCCTGTTCTTCACATCATGAAACCTTCCTGGAGAAAGCACATGCTGAATTGAATTTGGTTTACATGGCAACAGGTGATCAACTCCTTTTTCTCCTCGCCTCCTTGTAGACACCTGCTAAGAATAGCTGCAGCCTGTGGGAGACTCATTTCTCAAAAGCATCCTGGCAGAAATCAGGCCCCTTTCTTTTTCTCCTGCGATCATCATAACAATCTGTTGTTGAAACCTGCTGTGTTACTAATCCCTCTGCAATCTGTACCTCTCCAGGGCCCCTGCACATAAACAGTGTGTGGTGAGCTGATTTCAGGCTTGGTAGAAATGCATCCTACTGTTCCAGTTGTGTCCATTGAAAGTTTTTTCGTGTACAGTTTTTTTTTATGGCATCTGTTGTTATTAAATTCTACTACACGATTGGATTTACTTAATTTGATAGGTTTTGTACAGCAGTGGCTTTCTTGCTTTCTTGTATTCAGATTCTGCCCAGCAGAAATAGAGATGGCTCTTTAGTTGCTGGGTGATCAGTGCTATGAAATTCCTACAGGAAGGGCTTAAGCCTAATTTAAAAACCACCTTTCAGTCCTTGTTTGGGCTGGTTAATGACTTTTGTCTCTCAAATACTGTGAGGTTTGGTAGTTTTCAGTGTGATTTAGTCTGTTTGTACTTCACTTCCAGGCTTTCAGGTAATTAACAGTTATTGATAAATACTTTGCTTCTGTTTTTAAGATTGTTGGGTTTCGGTAAATCCAACTTAGTGGCCCAGTTCAGGAGACCAGAAAACCAGATTAGAGAAACCAAAATAGTGAAGTGTTGCTCTTTGAGCGTGGGAAATTGTTTTTAAGTTCCTTCCTGGTTTTTAGTCAAGAAAACACAGTTGGCATCCAAAAATAGAAAAGCTAAGTAGAAACTTGGCTTGTAATCTAGCAAAATGTGCCAGCAGAAGTTACTTGTCTTATGGGCAGTCAAAACTCAAGTGTACTGAAGTTTAAACCTGGATTTTCATATGCATGGTGGCCTAAATATTATGTTTTTATTTGGTTTAGGTTTATTTTTATGCTATCTGGAAGATAGATAAAACTGATGCACATGGGAAATTAGGAAACAGTTCTAGGATAAAATTCCTCAGAGAATATAGTTACTGAAAATGTTGATCGTATCTAGAGGAAGCTCTTATAAATGAAACCTGTAATGGACATCTGCAATTTTGCAGTTTCAGGATATGATAACTGAAGAGTTCACTGTTGGGCTTTTTAATTTCTCCCTTCTAGTCTCAAGGATTTTCATCCAGTTCACAGTTGAAAGAGTAGCTCAGTTTCAGTCACAAAGACAAAATCCTGTTAACTGGGGCATTTTTCATGTCTGGCTAATGACATATCAGTGATGTGGATGTTGAGAGTAAATAGAGAGGAATAATTAGAAGAGGAATTATGTAAGTAGGTCCTTGGGACTAAATCCCTTCATTTCGTGCAAGCAAGACTCTTAGACCCCAGGGTAGTTATTTGCATTTCAAGAACTACAGCATCAAAACTACAGGGAAGCTAAGAATGAGCTGTGTTCTGTAAAATGAATCCAGGCTGACATGTTTATAGAGAAAACTGAAGGAACCTCTTCTCTCTGTGGAGCATGGGAACCTCCCAGGTGCTGGGCAGTGTCAGGGACCAGTGGGGAATGCCATCCTGCAAATCATTCAGCAAGTCACAAGAGGTGAGAATCCACAGCGTTAATGCAGAGAACTGGAACCTCCTTGCTGCTGTTAAACTTTAATTTCTGCATTTAAAACAAAGCAGAGCTATATCAAAAACAACCAAGCCATTTCCACTAGGATAGCATGATTTTAGAGCAGGTCATTTTTAACTGAGAGTTTGGTATGTTGGTAGTTAATTAAGCATTTGTAGCTTGTAGTCAGTGATCCCATACTGACAAGTTTGTGCCAAGCCATTCCCAAATCTGTTTCTTGGTGATTTTCATTGCAAACTCAGGAACCTCCAAGGTTTTTCTCATAGTTCCTGTTGGTGCTTCCTTGCAGCAGAGGAGGAGAGTGTTTAGAGACGGTGTCCCTTCTTTGGCAGCTCAGCTTTGCTCTTTGCTGCATGGCTTAGTCTGGTGTTGGCAGGTTTATACAGGCCCAGCTTGATGAAAGCTGAGCTGAAAGTCTCATCCACGCCCTGGCACTGTTGGGATTCCTTCTTGGGCAGCCACAAAAGGATGTCTGGCCATTCTGACCTGGCTCCTGGGGTTTAGGTTTGCTATTTCTTGAGGGGGGGCAGTGGATTTTAGCAGTGCCAACATCACCTTTCTGTGTATTCTGTCTTGAGCCTGAGAAGTTGTCTCTCCTGGAGGCAGCTGAATAGGGATTTGTGTGAGGCAGTGGGGGCTAGAGGACAGCTGAGCACAGCAGCCTTTCCTTGCCTTGGAAGGCAGTGGTGGCAAACACAGTTGGAGTTGCTCCTGACAGGTTGGTCATGGCAGTCACTCCTGAGCTCCGTGGTTACTGGGTGGAGGATGCCATCTGTGTGGAGATGAAGGTCTCGATGGCATTGTGGGTGGATGGCAGCAGCTGGCTGTGGCTGTTGGTGGAGTCAGAGCTTTGGTACAGCACCAGGCTGCTGGAGGACACTGTCAAAGGCACAGGCACAAGTCAGGTACAAATTCTCATCAGTCCCCTTATTGTTGTGTACACCCTCCCATTTCCAGCATGGCTGTGCTCTCCTGCCTTAGGGACATAACTCCTTTTGTCTGTGTTTTGTGTGCTGCTACATACCTGGCTCGTGTCCACAGCCAGCCTGAAAACATTGAGGGCAGCAACCTCCAGAGATTTCAGTTCTGAGGATTCTAGCTGATGTCCTAGTTCTTCTCTTAGAACTGGGAAGACCCAGCTGCAGTCTCTTCATGAAGGAGGCTTGGGCTTCTCAGCCCTGTAAACTGCCCACAGGACTGGATACTCACTGACACTCATTTTGTTGGTATTTTTCGAGTTATTTTCCTTTCCAGATTCTGAAGGGGCTAATTTCCACAGTCTGGCCTTACACAGATTCTGCTTTGAGTCTCTTCCTTGTACCAACTTTTCAAACCCCTCAGGACACCGGTAGTCCTCTTAGGGAATTGTGAGCCCCAGTTACCATTTTCTAACTGGATTTTTACAGTGTTGGCAAGAAAAACTAGGCATTATGTGGCTTAAAACAATAGTGGCTGCTGCTCTTACCAGCAGGGCTCGAGGTGAGGCGTGGGCCTGGCTGAAGGTGCTGGATGGTTGTGTCTTGGCTCTGTAGATGAATTGTGGGTGCCTGTGACACTGGTGTGTGCATCCCAGACTCGGTGTGAGTCTCTGAGTCAGGTGTGAATGCCTAGAGAAAAGAGAGTTAATAGTGCCTGACTTCTACATCCCTCCTAATAGGTGTGAAAGAAGAATTGAGCAGGTGCAGTTTCTAGGGAGATTAAATCCTCCTTGATGCAGTGAAGGGCTTGCTCTAGTGCTTCCAGTATTGCAGTTGGTACCAGCAAGGCCAGGAGATCAGAGATGCTCCTGCTGGGATGGCATAGACCACACACCCAAAAACTTTGACAGACAAGGAGCTGCCTGCAGACTGGTGCAGCTGTAAGGTGGGGGAACAAAGGCTAAAGGCTGTTACCTGTTTAGTTGGTGTCAGGTTGGTCAGGGCGCTGAGATTGGCTGTGTCTGTTATCACCATGGTTTGTGGCAAGAGGCCTGTGTGTGTGTATTGGGTCACTTCAGACTTGGGGCCATAGAGAGCTGTGCATGAAAGAAAACAAGATTATGTGGGTGCTGGAGCTTTGGCTGAGTTGTTCTCCTCATGCATCAGGACCTGGTGTTTGTCTCTGAAGTGCTGGGAGCAGAGGGACAAGGAGATAAATGCAACACAAAATAATTTCTTAATTAGAGCAACAATAACAGAGGAGGAAAACAGAGTGCTGCAAGCCCAAGGACCCAGCAAATGCTCTAGAACTGTGTCTATTTTTGCTTGAGCAAATGAATTCACGTTCTTACCGTGAGGGTTCTGTATCTGGGCCATGGTGGCCATGAAGGGGCTCTGGTTGATGTGGCTCTGCACTTGCTGCATGAGGGGCTGCTGGTAGGATGGGTGCAGTTGCTGGGAGAACTGGACAGGCTGCAGGGTAGTGAGGCTGCTCCCCATGCTGTTTATTACAGGAACACTCTGGGGCTGGGTGGAGGCCAGGCCTGGAAAACAAGGACTGATGCCAGTGATGTCCCACTCTACAGGGGGAGTGTGGCTGCTCTGCAACAGGGGCTTCTGAAAGTCACTGTGGCAGCCTGTCACTGCAGAGTGATTTCATATTCTGCTTTTCAGGTGTTCTCTTGGTTGTCTCTGATTAGGAATAGATTTCATGCCTGTGTGAGTGAAGTGGCAATGTGCAAAATGTACACTGCATAACCCACCTCTGGTTTACAGTGTTTGTTCCTGTCTACATCCTTGTGTACCAGTAGAGCCCCTTTTCCAGTCTAGTGGTCTCCAGGGAGGCCTTGCTCAGAAGTCAACTCAGAGCATCACCTCAGTGCCCATTTAATTTTACTCTTTATTTTGTGAAGCTGTTGGCAACAGAGAGAACTGGGCTGTAGCTGTCCAGCCACGTGGAATGGAGTTTAATCTCTTTTTGCTAGGGCTGCCAAATTACAGAATTTGAATCAGTGAGAGAGGTAGAAGGTTTCACACATTACTGCCCATTTCCCACAACTGTCCAGACCCTGTTCCTGTAAATTAGCAGGTCTTTCCAGCACTCCAATTGTATTTTTTTTTTGTTTGCACAGAATTCAAATCGATATCATAATCTTGGGAGGAAATGGAAATTAGTTCACAGCTGTCACCATGTAACAAAATAAGGCCTCTTTCTTCCTGGGAAGAAAGTGTAAGAGAAGAGTATACGTTTTATTTTCCTTTCTCTAATGAGATGCACTTTGGCAGTAGACTAGTCTTGGAATGACAAGAAATCTCATAAAAGTCCAGAAAAGCTGTCAAAGTGAAAAATTTAAAAAAGTAGTAATTACTGCTGTGGATTCCAAAGGCATATGCTGCTCTTTGCAGGAAGTAGAACAGGATGTTTTGTCTTTCAAGCACTATGACCATGCTTCAATTTTCATCATTTTAAGGAAGTATTACATTTATATTTGGGAAGATGAAGAGCAGCAGACCAAAACATTTGCATAGGAATAGATTGTGAAAGTCCCTTACTCTTAAGATGTGGGTTTGTGTGTAACTTAATTCTAACAAGAATGAGAAACGTCTGTCCCTTAATCCCACTGCTACTTGCAGACAGTGCTGCTGAACTTCGGTGAAGGTTTCCTCAGGTTTGTATCGCTGCCAAGGCAGTGCTGAGGCTTTGCCTTGGCAAGCAGGGCAGGTGGTTGGAAGCATTGCAGGGCAGCAGGGGCACTGCGGGCAGCACTCACCGATCACCAGGGTGGAGCCGCCCGTGTTGGTGAAGGCGGGCGCCAGCGACGGCGTCTCGCCCGCCCCGATGGCCATGACCCCCGGCAGCGAGGCCATGATCAGGTTCTGGGTCTGCTGGCTCAGCGTGTGCGGGCTCTGCTCCAGGCTGTGCAGGGCAGTCAGGGTGCTGACAGGAGGGAGAGTTCCTCCAGGAGCTGACACCTGTGGGAAAGGAGAACCCTGAAGGAGCCACCTGCAGCAGGCGAGTCCCAAAGCTGAGATGAGCATCGCTCTCCCTGCCTGCTCTGCCCCTTTGCTGACTGGGAAGGCTTCACATTTGCTTGTCTGCAGTTTCCCTGTGCTCATCACTTAACTAGCACGGGTCAGCTGTGGACATACTAACTTTCTGCTGGTTTAGTTCTTTCACGTTTAAGAAATCATAAGGGTTTTTCAAACAAGAATGAGATTGGGCCCACTGCGTTCTCTATAGGGAAAGATCATCTGTTTCACAGCTGAAGGTAGAAGGTGATGCTCAGAGAAATTAAGAGGCTTAGGTAACTTTATATAGTAGTTCTAGTGGCAGAGTTCAGCACAGAATCCAGGACTTTCTGTTCTCTTTAGAGACTTTTAGTCATAGTACTGTGGAAGAGCAAAAAAGCATTGTAATAATTTGGCTGATAGAGAAAGTTTAATGCTTTGTATTATACCTTTTTTCTCTCCCCTCAGACAAAAAGCTGTAAGGAATCTTTAGTAAGAATAAGCACCAAGAGGTTAAACAGAGGGACAAACCACCTTGGTACCAGTGTTTGAAGACAGATGTAGAAGATTTTCAGGACTTTGTGAAAGACTTATTTTATTCAACAAGAGACCAGAAAGCCAACAAAGTGAGTGACTGATGAGATTTAAATCATACTTGTTTTTAGTGACCTTAATTTTGCCTCAGGCCAGCATGTGCTAATGCAAACTTCTGCCAACTGTTTCTCTGAAAGCACGGGAACATGTGCAAAATGAAAATGATCGGTCATGTAGTTCTGGTGCTTCATTGTTAATTATATGGGAAGAGGTCTAGTCAGATCCAAGAAGGAAATTGGCTTGAGAAGGAAGGTTGTTACAATCTAGCTATCCAGTACATGTCTGCATACAGGCTGTTGGCCTTCATTTTTACAGGTAAGGTAGATGTAAGTATGGTCTGTGTTCTAGTCATCCCAGCAGTCTGATCAACTCTCATGAGATGGGTAGAATTCAAATGAGAGCTGGAGATGAGATGAGAATCTCTGCAGAAAGGAGAGAACAGGGTTTCCTGGGAGGGAGGAAGGAAATCGTGTCATAACTTGAGTGCTGTATTTCCACAACAGACTGTTCTAATTGCTCATAAGGAAATGGCTTCTTGCTTAAGAACATTCTAGAAAAAACTACTTATGAATAGTTCATATTATGACCACAGGCAGAGGAGCTGACATCCTCCAGTCAGCAGAACTGAAGTGTCCATCACTTACCAGTTTAGTGTCTGTGCTCAGTAGGTTCTGGCTGGGCTCCAGTCCGGGGGGAGAAACCTGATGCAGGATGGTTTGGGTGGTCACCATGGAGCTGTTCCCGTGGTGGTTGCTGCTGGAGGACTCTGGCTCACTGACTGGCTGCTGGTTGTACCTCACTCCTGCATCACAACAGGAGGGAAACTGGTTGTCAGAAGTGAGAAACTGAGAATCATTGGCTGGCACTAAATTCAGTTTCCTTTGCAGGCACTTGCCTCCAGATGTTTGGGCAGAGACTGAATGGGCAGTAGGGGAACCAGAACAAGCATTTGAACATCCTGCTCTGACTTTCCCCTGGACCTTGGTGTAACTGCTTCCTCAAATACTGACTGGCTGTGAGTGCTGCAGGGAGCAAGCAGGGTTCACTGGAAATCACCCTTCTGGCTGTGGTTGTAGAGAGGAGGTTCTTGGTGAGATCATCTCCTCCCAGAGCAAGAGCAATTCTGGCCTATGAAACTGAAAAAGCTCTGCTCCTTTTGGATGGAGAATGACCTTTCCTCATGCCTGGAAACTCAGTCACAGAGTTTGATGGGGCTGGTATTGAAAGGAGGAAGGGGCACACACGATGGAAAGAGTGTGGAACAGACTTCTGATGGGCAGTGAGGACTCCTGGAACAGGGATTGTGGGATTCTGCCTGCCAGGGCAGGGTGGCACAGCAAATGAGGAGCTTTGCATGTGAGTTTTGTGACTGAATTTTGTCACCTGTGCCATTCTAGCCACTCTCCTCACTCAGACATGATCTCTCTGTCACCTTGCCCTTCCCTTGTAGCAAGCCTGCTTTTCCATCTGTAGATTCACCTCCTAAAGGGCTGGACATGGGAAACGGTTTTGATGACCGAGGCTGGGGAGGCTCACCCCTCTTTCCCCTCTCCCTCTGGTTGTTTCTTACCATGAACTTTGTTGGGTGAGAGAGCAGGTGGTGGCTGCAGGGAGGAAGAGTTGTGAGCAGTTAGGGGAGGGGCAGAGGTGGGCTGTGGTCCGCTGAAGGTGTCCATGGCCAGCTTGTGCCGGAAAGCCTCCTCCTTCCTGCGATTGGCAAACCAGTTGTAAACTCTGACCTCTGTCACCAGGTTTGAGCCCAGTCCCTGGGCCTGAGATGGGGAAACACCTCTCTGAATACACTCTGCCCTGGTGGGGAAAGCACAAGAAGAGCCTTGCTGAGCCAGGCTGAGTCAGAGACACAAATCCAGTGCACAGCCTCGAAGTGGCTGTGGTCTGGCACACTGTGTGGAAGGGTCCTGCAAGACATGAGGCATTTTTTGTGCTCTGTGGGCAAGGAATGCTCAGTTGTGGCATTTAATTCAAGTGTGACTGGTGTCAGTGAAGACACCCAGTGCTGCACCTTTGGCCTGCCTCCCACAGGCACCAGCAAGCACCAAGATTGTGGAGGGGCCCTGCTGTGCCCGTCTTCCCCAAAGCCACACACCCACCCTTACCTGTTGCACTCTTCCACCAGTGCCTCCCTCTCTTCTTTGCTGGGGTTTTTCTGCCTCTCATAGGCCTGGAACAGGATCTGTTGTGAGGCAGGACCCCACTTAAAGCGGTTTCTTCTTCCCTTCTTGGTGGGCAGGTCATCTCCCATGGGCTCATCTGTCAGGATACCCTGGCCAGCGTGTGTGAATTCTGCAGGCACAAAGGAGCAAGGGAATTGTTTTCCTTGGGAACAACAGGGAGCAAGGACAAGGAAGGGAGAGCAGAGGCCTTGGTGAAAGTGAGACAGGAGAGCAGTTGTTGCCGTACTTACGCTGGGCCACCTCCCGCTGCTTCCGGACGTACCAGGTGTACAGGGCTGCCCGTTTCTGGGTCTTCATGGGAGTGCCCTTGTTGAGGTGCTGTGAGAGGTGGGATTGGTTCAGACCTGTTGTGTCCACCACCTCTCGCTGAGGGATGTTGTGCTGCTGGAGGTAGGACTTCACCATCTTTGCTACTCGCCAGGGATCCTCTCTGGAAGGAGCAGAAGACACTTCTCAGGGGAGACGGATCAAACCCCTGCTCTCAGCAGACCTGGGTTCCCAGGTAGTACCTCCTGAGGGCCACTTGCCTGTCAGGCATCACCATCACATTTGGTGAGGCCAGAGTGTTCACTGGCTGCTGTTCCTGTGTGGTACCTGGCTCAGTTTTGACTCTGCGTTCAGGGTAAAACTGCATGGCATTGGAAATAAAGTGCAAAAGATGTAGCACTGGCTTCCTTTGAACTGCTCTCTGTAGGCACTTTGATCTGCCCTTGGGAGGAGACTCTTCTGTTACCAGGGGAATTTCCCAATATACAGAAGCAATTTCTTCCCTTTCCCTACATAATTTTTCTTCTCTATCCCCCTCTCTTTAAGGCAGATGGGGTAGATGTACTAAGTTTTCCGAGACAGACTGATTGTGATATTAGACTGAATTTGACTCATGCCCTGATTCTGGTCCAGGTTGGGTTGCCTTGCAATGATTCAGCAAATGAAACTGTGACATTACTCTGTATGCATATGTATATGACAAATCATCCAGGATTATGTTCTTACACATCTGCTATGTGTTACTCAAACACATTGATTCACACCTAGATCTACTCAGAGCTACTAAAGGCAATACAGAACTACAGGCAAATCACTAATTCCACCTATTGCCACCCACCTTTGGGTGACAGCTGAGGGAATAGAGCTATTTGAGACCTGCTCACAAAATCTGGGAGCAGTTTGGGATTCTATAATTCATGTGAATCTCTGGTTTTTGTGATCTCTGGTTAGAATATCCATGAAAGTTCCCAAGGAAAATGGAGAAAA
Source organism: Climacteris rufus (assembly GCA_013398175.1). Lineage (NCBI taxonomy): Eukaryota > Metazoa > Chordata > Aves > Passeriformes > Climacteridae > Climacteris > Climacteris rufus. The sequence goes on along the minus strand of VZRZ01003783.1, from coordinate 14,198 downwards.
CATGACTGTGACTTTGTTATGTGTATTGATTTCACCAGAGCAGAAAGTCACAGTAGAAATAAAGATGTGCAACCAGTTAGTCCAAATCCAGACAGTGCCAGAGCACCTCTGCAGAGTAGCCCCTGGCTCACTTTTAGCAAGAACATCCTTCTGTGCCTTCTGTGTGAAATGTCTGGAGGAAATGGCTTGCAGTGCTGTAGGAAGACACTGGTGTCACATTCAACACCAGCATCAAAGGAGCAGTGGGGAGCAAAAAGGTACCTGGGATTGTGCAGGAACTGTCACAAGAGCACACATGTCTGAGCAACAGCAACAACTGTGCTGTTCATTGCTTTGTTGACTCAGGAGGTTGCCAGAGGCTGCACAGTGATAAGGAGGACAAAGTCCACACCTGTTCTCTCAGTACAAACAGCCTTATCTGTGTTCCCCTGCAGCCCCTCTCCCAGGGGCTGGATAGTCCAAGGAGCAAGCTCCACTGCAGTTAAAGTGTGACACAAACGGTTTCAGTTACAGCTTTTTGAAGAACCTGCTTAAAACAGAACATTTGTTTCTCTTTTACGTTGTAACACTTGCCATAGAGGCTTCTGGTTTTTAGCATCTTCCCTTCACCGCCTTTCTCTTTCAAAAGCCTCAAGCTGAGCTGAATTTAAGAAAGCTGTTATTTCCTCAGTATGTTTTATTATTTCTCTCCTGCTACCTAAACCAATCTCCTCCCTTTGTATTTGTGATAACTCACCAGCACCTTCATTGTGCAAGTCCCTGTATAGAAGAAAAAAGAGTCTGCTTGGGAACCTGGTCTCTTAGATCGGAGTTCTGGCTCAGATGGGAAGAGGAAAGGCTGTGTTGCCACCGATGGAAGCCTCTGTTACATGTTAGTTCCTTTCTGCACCCCACTTGAGTCAGTTGTGTCTCCCCTGTTGAGATCCTCACTTCTTTGTGGCGGGAATAAACCAGGAAGTGTCTGTGAGTCTCTTCTCACAGTGGTTAAAGCTCTGTGGGATTTGCCTTCTTTTGAGACAAAGCAGGGAGTTTTGTGATGCAAAACAGTGCAGGGAATCTGAGTACAGTGTGATTTCCTAGGACAGCTGTATGAAATCCTGGCTACTCTGCACACTGTCAAAGCGCAGTCTGCAATATAAGTGCAGCAATTCCTTTAGGTCCAAGGCTGCCACAGTACAAGTGATGACAGTCTGGTCAGCTGAACCCTCTCATGAACCATTGCCCAAACACACAGTTCCACCTGCAGAGCCTCCATCACTGGCTAAGAGAGAAATTGAGACCTTTGCTCTTTCACTGGCCATAAGACTGTCATTGACTGTCACAGGGGGGGATTTCACTCTAAACTGAGTTCTCCTGCTTGTTGTTACACTAAAAACTCAATTGCTTCAGTGAATCAGAACCACAGAAATGGGTCTGCCTTGCTCAAGCTCTCCTTCCCTATCTCCAAGACTGTTTTCTGCCTTTTAGCTTTCCTTTCTCCCCAGATACAAACCATCTCCCCATCGATCTCTTGTTCTCCAGGGTCTAATCTCTGTCTCCTAATTTGTCTCACACAAGTAGCTTTTGCTTCCTTCTTCTGAAGTTTTGCTCTCCTACTCTCAGTTGCTGATTGCCATCTGAGCATAGCCCTTCTCCATGGCTCATCCCCACCACAGGGGCCTGGGTCCTCTCCATGTCAGCTGCCCATTTTCTTAGTTCTGAGGTCACTTTTTAAGGGCGTTTTCACCTCCCTTTTGTTACCTGAACAATAAGTAACCCAGGTAGTTAGTTATAAACTCAAAGGGAACAAGAGGCTGGTTGATAATTTATAGCAACATCTCAAATTTAAATGGAAAGTAAATATCAAGTTGTTAGCATTAAAGAAAACCCATTCCAGAGAGCTGGAGATGTAACATTCAGGGGACCTTCTCCCTCCTTCACTCTTCCTGACTTTTCTTTCTTTTTCCTTTATTCTTTTCTTTCTTCTCCTCTTCCTCATTCCCTCTGTCTCTCCTTTCCCGTTCTGATTCTCAGGTGAGAGAAGCCTTCATTTCCCTGAGGTGGGTTCTGAATTGCTGCTTTGGACCAGACCCTGCTTAAACAGAGGTTCAGGGCTGTGAAGTGCTGAGGACCATCCCTGGCCCTGTCCTCTGGAGCTGCTCCACAAGCCCGTGCACAGCCTGCAGCCGGGCTAGGCAGAGGGAAGGTAAGACCATCCATCCTGGCACTGTTCCTTTCTGTTGAACTTGGCCTGGTTTGCCTCATCTTGGTTTATATGTGGAAATGGAAGGGGTGTGGCAGCTTCATCTCCAGATTCCCCAGATAGAGCCGTTCTAAGCAGGGGGAAAGACTGAACCTTTGTCATTATATGTCTTTGTTTTCTTTTTTTCTCCTGGAATATATGCTTTTATCCCTGCCTCCAGGGGAAATCTGTTGCTTATCTCAGTTTCTCTCTTTCCTAATGGAATTTCACCCCTTGCCCTACAGGTGGATTGTTGCTATACCTCTCTCCATTTGCTTTACCTGCAGTATGATCTGTCCCTTCCCCCAAGGTAGCCTCTCTCTTGCTTTCTACACTGGGATTATCTGGGAGTTTCTCCACACAGCCCTACCTCCCTACTGAGTCATTTATTTCTTATCATAGATGCAATTTGTTTTCTGTGTGGATTGATAGGGAAAGAATGTTTTTATTCAAACTGTAGATCTACAGAAGATCAGTGAGAAGTAGGAAAGGACAAAATGAAATTATGTTAATTCCCCACTAGAGAAACCTTTAATCTGAACTGCTTTTAGCATGTTTTCTCTGTAGGGACCAAATCTAATCAACACCCAGAGATGCACCCAGTGCTGTGGGTGTATCTTCTCTACATCCTGTTGTACTCAGCTTTGACTAGAGCTTTCCAAACTGTGGTTTCAACTTCAGTGGTCCTGTGAGGTCATAGTTGGTCTCTCGGTGCTGTCAATTTTTTCCCTCTCCAGTTCCTGGAAAGCCTAATAATGTACACTTTTACTGATTCTACTTTACAAGCAATGGCTGCAGTTACCATAAAGACTTTCTTGTATCAGCAATAGCTGCCCACAAGTCAATCCCTGTTAAAATCTGGCCTGCACTATTAGACCAGGAATTGTTAGTAATGCCCAAAGAGGCTTCTGCCTAAAGGCAGAATTGCCTCCATCTGGTTTCTGGATTATGAAATCCTTGTATAGATGCTGAAATAGCTTTGCAAGCATTCACCTTTTGCTGGGAATCCCTGGGCATGGAGATTCTTGCCTGCCTTTCTTTTCTCTATTGCTGGAAGTAATTTCTGTTATAAACTGTTCTGCCCTGCCTTACAATACTTATAACTCTATTTTAAGGACAGTACTTTTAGGCATCTAGCAATGGAAAGGTTTGATCTTAAAACCATAGAATGTTTATTAGTAGGTAATAATTTCTTAGGATATTAACAACCCCTGACACTGGTTCAGCTGGTTTGAATAGATTTTCAGACACACTGTTACTTTGACAAGAAATTTGAAACTTGTTCATATTTTCATTTTACCTTGGTTAATTTCAATCTATTATAAACCTCCATAAGTACACATGTAATTTTTTTCTGCAGCTGAGGCTTCTGGTCCCTTCATACTGTCTTTAACAGCAGAAGTTAATTGCTCTATCCTGTGATGGGGGGGACTAGTGACAGAGAACTCTGATGTTTCAGAGTAAAGCTTTTGTATTTAAGGCCCAGAGTGAGGCTGTCCTTGCCCAGTCCTCCCTGTGCTGTCTCAGGAGTTAGGGTAGATCCTAGAATTTGTCTGCACCTCAGTTTCCATTTGTGAAATGGAAATGCTGCTCAATGGACTGTCTGACTGTTCATCACAAAGTATTAATATCTCGGGTTTGGAGGAGAGGTAGCACTTGTGGTGAGGCTGGTAAGCACAGGAAAGACTGGCAGCAAGATCCTAGAAAGGCAGGGAGGAACAGAAACCAGAAGTTGTGCTGAAGTGAGGGTGACAGGAAGGAATTCCCTCCATCCGTGTGTCTGTTCTTAGATCACAGCAGATGGCACTTCAGTCCTGCTTCACCCATTCATTAGAGAAAAGGGACAAAGCCAGAGGATCTTCCTCAAATTTCATGGCTTCCTTTCTGGAGAGATACTTGATAAACCATCGAAAGTTAATGATCAAAAAGCTTATCAGGGTCTTTTCATCTATAAATTTATAAGACAAAAGAGAAATAATAAAGCCATTAGATAATTAGTAACTAGCCAGGGCCCGCCCGGTGCCACTGGGCTCAAACTGCCCCAAGACCTGTACGCAGACTCAGGAAGATGAGAAGGAGACAAGGATGAGGGGAAGAAAAAGAGTGGGAGGCTGAGAGAGAATCAGCCAAGGAGACAACAAAATGGGAGGAACAGCAGCAGAAGCAAAAGTGAGGAGAGAAGGGAAATAGGTAAAAAGAATCTGAAAGATATAAAGGAAATAGAGAAGACTGAAAAATGTGGCAGAGCTGGAAGTGGGGAAGAAATAAGAGACATACTGGGCCAGAAAGAAGACTGAATTATTGGGAATGCTTTCCCCACCCAGGTAAGAGCTGATCCAGTCAATTTTCTTGGGTGCTGCAGAATCATCAGCTCCCAATCTGCCAGGGAGCTTTCCTTTAAGTATTTACAGGGCGTGCTGACTCTTGTCATGCTCTTTTTTTAGCTCTGGCCTTTTGTGGTGGGATTTGATGTTTGCTTCTGCTGTTATATTTTCCTTTGCTGTTATAATTCCCTTTGCACATGGAACAGAGTGATGAGAAAGCCTGAGAAATTCTCTAGATGGATTTTTAGTGAAGATTTTAAGTGCAGAATGTTGCTGCACCTCTATCTTCCATCAGCATGTCATTTCAAAATAGCCCCAAAACAGGCAAGAATCTGTTGTGATAGATGGTAGGATGGGCCTGATCCTTGCTTGGACAAACCTCTTGGGTTGCCCATGGGGATTGTATCTCAGCAAGAATCCCAAATGGGAAACTGGGTGAATGTTTCTCTGAATACATTATGAGGCTTATTGGTTCAGGGAACTTTTCCTGTCTTTTGATCTCAAAAATGCTTGTATGCAAAGGCAAATTTGTGTGGCAGTAAACCCTGCAATTGTTGCTGCATATGTACTTTGTAGCTGTGACAGGCAGTGGATGGTAGAAGCACAGTGTTCTGTCCAGGTTTTAACCACTGCATGTATTTCATGTGTGCTCTTTTTACAAAAATCTCCCCATTGAAGCCAGGGAACTTTGCACTCAGAAGAATGAGAAGAACGAGGTCTCTTGATTTGTCTTTGGCCATTAATCTACAGCAAACCCCAGTGGAATGAACAATATTATTCTCCTTACCTACAGCAGGGAAACATTACAACTTCCCTTTCTCATACATATAAATACAGCCCCAGCTCAGAGTGACCAAAGAAAAATTTTTTTTTTTTTCTTTCCTGGTGCCTGAAACTGTGAATCCTATTAAAAAATCTAAATCCTAAACCCTAACATTCAGTAAGAGAGATGGGAGTTATACAGGCCTTGGACTATTCTGAAGCCTGATGCTATAAGCATGTCAAACATGTAATCAGGCTCCATAGCTTCCTTCATCATGCATTTTAAGCAAGATAAAAGGAAAATCTGAGCATTTATAAAGCATTTGGTGGTGTTTGGGGGGCTGCTAGTCCTGGCATGGATGAAGACTGTCTCTGTGCAGCTATATCAATTGTAAATACTAGAGACACTGAGGAGAAGGGGAAAGGAAAAGAGATTTAGAGGGAGAGCACAAGAAAGCAGCAAAGAGGAGCAGTAAATCTGTCCTTACTGTAATAGTCTGTCCACCACAGCCTTCTGGTGAGCAGCCTCCTCAGGGCTCAAGTTTTCCAGCTCCTTCATTATTGGAGGGGTAAATTCCTCCCCGTCATCTGAGGTTTCATCTTCTGATACCCTGGCCTCCCCCATTCCGTTGGGGAGGTTGGGGATGTCGGGACAGGGCTCCCCTTTCTCAGTCTGCAGGGCGTTGATGGCTCGCTGGCTCTCGCTCTGGAGCCCGTAGGGTTCCGCTTCGCTCAGCGCCTTGATCAGGGTCTCCTTGGTCAGCCCCGACTCCAGCAGTGCTTCCAGCAGCTCCACTTGCAGGTGACTCAGCTTGGAGACCATGGTCTTCAGCCTGGTGGCTCTTGGCTTTCAATTTCGGGTTATCCTGCTTCCAGCTTTCCCTACACCATGTTCCTGAGGTAACGCGCCCGACTGTCAGGAGAGTGGGCACAGCACAGCCTCCCGCCTTTACGCCCCCCCAAAAAAAACAAAATACAAAATTGAGCCACTTCAGACCCCCCACGACTGTCCTGAACCAGTGCTGATAAAGGGACCCTTGGCTATCTGTTTACATTGGAGCAAATGTAAATTCTCCAAGGTTCATATTTATCTGTGTGCTTTAGCAAGTTACTGAACTTTGGACTTCAGCACTGCCGCAGCAGTTCACAAAGTGCAGAGGGAGAGAAAGCAGGGGGAGGGGGAAAGGGAGGGAAGCAGGCGAGAGAAGGAGAGGAAAACGAAGGGATGGAAGGTCTGCAGCATGGAAAAGTGAGCTATGGAAGAAAACTGGAGGATGGGGATGGAGAAGCATGGCTTACTTCTGGCCCCATTAGTTTTGGAGAAGGAAGAAGGTGGAGTACCCAAAGGGAAGAGCTGCATTCGGCTGCCCGTGGTTCGGGATAAGGTGCTGCCGTTGGAACAGCGCAGAGCCTGCTCAGAGCTCTGGCAGTGATGGAAGCACAGGCAGTCTCAGGCCCTGCCAAAGGCTCAGGGCTGAGAGAAAGCCACCCTGGCAGCTGCAGTGGCCTTTGTGCAACCCCCAGCAGAGGAGTGCGACCGCTGCATTTATGTGAACGTTCCCAAGGTTCACTGGATGTTCTGGAGCTCCAGCTGACTTCTGTGGCAGAGCATCAAGTCTTAAATGACTTTTATGTTTCTGACTTTGGCTTGCTGGGTATCTTGATGTGCAAATACTTGTAGTACCTCCATTTTAACTTGCTATATTTATTGCTTAATTATGAGCAGGAGCAATGTTCCCACATAATTCGGGGGATTGCAAGGCTTGCCCCTCTGAGGTTGTGATTGAAGTGTGTGATAAGAAATAGCCCTGGGTGTTGGGTCATGCTCAAAATCCCTGTCCTATCATCAACTGCCCTGCTGCTTCTGATGAATGCTCTGGGCAGGCTTGTGGTTCCCCTTTATCATCTACCTCCATCCCTTCTTGATACCAGCCCTGCTCTGAGGTTCTGTCCGGCCTGTCGGGTGATTTCCTAAAACATGATCCCTGGCTTAGCTGGAGCTGCTTAATACAGTTCTGCAGGAGTTTTTATCACTAAATTGTCTTTTCTGGTCTGAAATTATATGAATGAATCTATCTACTTTGAGTGGCTAAATTAGGGAGTAACGTGATGTGCACATGTGGAGGTGATGCACGGGTGTGTCATGGGAATGATTCCTTGGAGGATTTAAAGCCTTTGTCTCAGTGGAGGCTTCCCAGGGGCAGCTGCCCGTGTCTGTGCAGTCCCATCAAGGCTGAGCTAAGCAGAGCCTGGCAGGGCTGTCCCCAGCCTGGGTAGTGTCCCCAGACAATGCTGCAGAGGACCTTGGCTCCTGTTTTCCCTTGTGGGCAGCAGCGGCCACGCTCTCCAGGCTCCTGAGTCAGCAGCCGCAGGACGGAGCTCCTGCAGACGGACCCTCCTCCCTCCGGGCACAGCCGGGACTGTCCTAACTCTTGGCTTTTATTTCAGATCTGCTCTGCACCCAGAGCACCACGGCCCCTCCCTGCAGGGCGTTAACAAAGCTCTAACCGATACAGACGACTTTGGCTCAAAAGAAGTAACAATTCCGAATCCGTGTAAAAATGTTTACTGTAAGACGTTTTCATGTAAGCATTAATGTAACAAGACATCTTTAGCTTCTAAAGATTTTTTGGTCATCCTCTTAATAAAGAGTATTTAAAGAATGGTATGCATTTTTTGGCATTGTACTGTCAGTGTTTTGATACAATTTCCATGCATTTCATTTATTATTAGTTTTCCTTTATCTTCCCCCTAGGTAGACATGCCAGCATTACTGGCTGATAACAGTAATTTTCAATTGTAATTACAGTATCCAACCATGACATACAGTTTCTGCATGATATGTCCTTATAATTCAAGGACTTTGCAAACAGAGACAACAGATTGTGGAGCTCCTGCAATATGTGACAGAGGAGATGCTGTCATACTGTGTTACTTATTTCTGCCTCTCTTTGGCATGGTGATCTCTTTTACATAAACTAAGATGGAAAATATTACCACTGTTCTTGTTTAAAAGATGGTCCATATTCTGTAAGTACATAAACCTGTTGGATGTTTGAAGGGGGCATGAGGACACAGACCACTAAGTTTAAACAAAGAACAGCAATATTTTTCAATGGAAGCTGTAAAGAGAAGAAAGCATAGCAACAAATTATCTGTCTAACTTATGTGGTTTCAAGGATTCCTTATGCACCAAAAGTCCTGATGCTGCTGCTTCTGCTTGCCTTGAAGACTTTCAGCTGTAGAGGTTTTTTTTGAAACTGGTGAACTTTGAAGTCTGTAAAACCAGAAATGAACATCTGTTTGTGTTAGGACCTCACTGAATGCTACAACTGGATGCCATGTGGAGAACACTTAGCTGAACAAGGAGACCTTTCAAATACTGAGGAGGAGGTAAATATTCTCTATCACTTTATCTTGAAGGGCCTTTTCCCTTGGTCTATTAGAATTGTCCATTTTAAACCAAGGCAGCCTGGACAATTAGCAAAAACCAAAGAAATGTACCCACTTTCCTCTTTGCATTCACTGGAACCTGCCAGGTTGTGCCAGTAAATGGTTCAGCCCCATTAACTATTTTCAAGTTCCTCAGTGGAGGAAAATCAGTGAACTTTTCAGTGTTTCTTGAATGTTATAAATAGGTAGTGGTCAGACTGAAGGGGCTTCCTGTTGTAAATGAGCCAGCACCCCTATTTGATACCTTGGCACTAAGGATTGCAATATCCTATTTCTCAGATTATTACGAGTGCAGTTGTGAGGTGATGAGAGAGTAGCAGAGGTCAAGGGTGGAAGCCTTCACCAGCTAGATTACAGTTCTAGCAGAGGAAGAGCTCAACTGCAGAGTGCCATAATCAGACAACTTTCTCCTGTAGCTGAATTGTACTCAGGGATTGTGCCTTGAAGATGAATATTTGAAATAAGGGCTCTTGGGTCTCCTATACCCATTTTCATCTATTACCAGTGCTTACTATATGTTGATTTTCTTAATGGTAACGATTTCCCAGGCCATGACTTGATTCTCAAGTCACTCTGATTAATACAATCTTGGTAATTGTGACAGGGGAAACTTAAAATTTTGAAGACACCAAGTGATACCTGCTTGTTTTTCTCATGTTTGCAGTATCTGGTTTTGTATTAAGTGTTCCAAAGTAATACATTCTCCTCTGTATTTAATAAAGTTAATTACTTAACCCTGCAAACAACTGCATGAATATATGAATGGGTACACAACAGGAACATTATTCTTATCCTACATGTACTGGTCTGTATTCTGCTTATTGCACTAGGGCAAACCTACAGTAAGGGACAGCAGAGTCCTGTGAATAACATGGAAGGCAAAATAGACTTCCAAAGCCTGACTTCTGTATCAACACCATTTTTACCTCTGAAGTTTTAATTTACTGAATTACATCCATTATTAAGTGTACACGATGAAAAATACAGTAATTTGCTGTGATAAAACCAATGTAATGTGGCTTTAAGGAGAACGCAGAGAAGGAAAAAAGCCTAAATATATGTATGATGAAAGTGCTACTAGAGGGAGCCCATATAGTTCCCTGAACAGGGTGGTAAAATTGCCATTGGCAAAGGAAACACAGAAAAATGGTTCTTTTAATAATTCTTTACCATTTTATTGTTCTTCCTGCTGTGACTGCTAAATGCTTTACTGGCCTGAATGACATTAACATAATCCCCTCCTTGAAGTGTGAGAGCTATTATAATAATGTTCACCCTTATTTCTATTACTGGGGGGAAAAAAGCTACACAAGTACCAAAACTGATTATTATTTGTGCATTGGGAGCTTAGTCCCAAAAGGCACACAGGAGTGTGAAAAATCTGAGATAATTGTCATTTATGCATTGTTTTCATAGGGTTGGATTTCAGCTATTTGTGCAAACACCAGGTACCTCAGTGGGGAAGGGCTCGCTTGAATACACGTGCTTAATGTTTCCAATATATACCCATTTACATTCTAATGTATTTGTTGGAAATATGTGATTATAATTAAAAAATGTGATTTTACAGAGAAGGAAGCTGAGTTTTTTCACTGCTGCCTCCTTCCATACTTTTAGTAGTACAACCAAAACTTTCAGAGCCAAGGAGGTGCATAGGTACCTTTTGACTGAGACCCTGGAATAACCTCCCAGGTTTCTCCTTGCCACTATTTGCAGGATTCAGTTGCATTCAGAAGAACAAATGTTTTGCTCTTTATAATTGTTCAACTTGGGGGTCTCAGTGAAACTGAGGCAAAGTAAGGTATAACAAGCATGAAGAACTGGGCTGGATGCAGAAGTTGGAGTCGTGGTGTGGTGACACCCCGGGGCAGAATGGGTTTAAATTACAGACTTTCTCTACACATTCCTCCACCTGTATGTGGAAACAGGACCGTGTCCTCCTTCCCAGTCATCCTTTGTTTCTCTCTCCACTTACTCCCTGTTTGTACCATCGGGCTGAGGGTGTTGCTGGAGAGCAGGAGCAGCTCTGGAGCTGGGTTATGAAGGAGGTTCCCACTAGGTGGTGGTGAAGAGAATCGTGTCACACATGGTCAGTGCACGTTTTAATTAGGTTTATCAAGGGGAATCCCACAAGGATCTTACACACAAATAACCTAGTGCAGCTCCCAGCTATACTGTCAGAACTGGATCTCTTGATTTTTAGTTTTTTTTTCTTCCTTTTCTTCTCACTTCCATGCTATTTGTTCCTCCCAAAACAAAGCAGGGCTGACAACTATACCTGTCATGTCTTTTCCTGAAAGGTGAAGTGTCTACATGAAGCTCCTCTGGTTCTTTCCACCTCCATGGTAGCAGAATCAAGACATGGTTAGCTAAATGTCATCTGCTGACATTTAAACAACTTGGAGGTGAGGACTCTTTGTAGCCAGTACTTTCATTTGATTTTTCTCCACCACAGTTGCCTCTGGGAGCTGCCCTTCCAAATATAAAAATAATTAAAAAAAAAAGGTTTTGTTTGCTGCTAGTTCTGAAATACCTTGACAGGTCTAAGTAAAGCATCAGTGTACATCAAAGGTTTCAGGCAGAACAGGTATTTTGGAAGGACTTTGTAATGTCAGAGTAAACTGTCACTGAAATTCAGACTAAAGCTCTCTTGTAGGTCCAAAGAGAGACTGTACAAAATATATGCTGAGAAAATTATCTGGGGAATGCAAGCAGTGCTCCAGTTTGCAGTAAGAGCAGATGCTGGGTCTGCAAGGAGGAATAAATTTCTTCTGTGACTTCATCCCACTGCTCTCCTGTAATGATAAAGCAAGCTTGCAAAATCGTTTAGTAGTCTAGTCACAAAGCCTGAGATGCTGAAAGAAATTATACTTTAATTGCTCATCAGCTATAAATCATTTGTGCCAAATTAATGTGCTGGAAATTTTGCAAGACTGAAAAACTGGGAGCTATTTGAATATGGACACAAAGCAGGGATATTGTTTTATAGATACCAATATCAGTTTTACATCCTTTTCTCAGGAGAAAAAAAAAAAAAAAAGGAAAGGCTCTAGTACCAAGACAAGGCTGAAACCCAGATTTATCTTTCCCTGCATTGATTTACAAGGACAGAGAGGTTCCTTTTTCCTCTTCCATTTACTCTGTTATAATCAATGAAAAGGGTAACACAAACAGGCATTCCAGACACTCAGGCTTGCACCAAAGTACAGTGAGGATTCCAAATTATTTGTTCATTATCTAAGCATTGCTGTAGGTTTTTCTGCTGTGCTGAGAACAAAAGCAGGGAACTTGTCCATTGTGCAAATCCTACCCAGAGGCTGAGTGTGTTTTTTCAGACAGGGGATGTGTGTATGTGGGAACACCAGAATTTCCCCCCACACTGACTGACTGGGCTGTGGACCCCACAGCTCCAGCTCTGAGCATGACTCCTCCTTTCTCTGTGCATCACATCCACCAAAGCTCTCTGGATGTACTGAGATGGACACAGGGACTGTGCAAGGCCAGGGCAGAGATCAAACAGGGGAGGAAGTTTTTCCAGATAGTCCAGCCTGAGCTGGATGGGAGGAAATGTTAACATTCCTCACCCTCTCATCCTTCCAGCACAGCCAGCTGCCACAACTGACCCCAGCAGGGATCCCATGACCCAGTCAGTCACAGTACTTGGAGCATTTCCACCTCACAGTTGATAAATCCGATTCTCAAGCAGATGTTTGTAAGTGGATAAAGTGCTGATTACGGTGGGAGCTCTAAGGTCACTCCTGTCCACAAGGCTAAAGGAAAATCATAGAAGATTTGGACACTGAAGTGACACAACCCAAACGACTTGTTTTGAAAGCATACAGATACAAAGGGAGAAACCCTCAGAGTCCAGCACCATCTTAATAAAAGCACTGTTTAACTGCAATCCCGGGCGTTCCCTCCACCAAGACCAAGTATAACTGCATTGCATACCCAACACCTTCCTGCTGCAGCTCCCCAAAACTTCAGGTGGCTGCAACACTTGGCAGTTTCCTCTGTATTGATGAAGGAGCTGAGCTAGCAGGGATGAAGTGATCTGTCCAGGATTACACAGCAACCGGTGACAGAACAGAGATGAAATGAGATGTTCCTTACTTCTAATCCTCTGCCATGACCACACACTAGCCTAAGGTTTTTCCATTTAAGAGAATAAATGAGATGGACAGAATGAAAAGAATTTATTCAGTCCACTAATAGAAATGAACTGGAGTGGGCTCCAAATTTCAGAGGCATCTGGCATCCCTGTAGATGCAATCAGAATGTCCCAACATCCCATAACTTGTTGTGATGATTTTAGCAAAATTCTATTAAGGCACAGAATTTCTCCATACTTTTTTCCTTTTTTTTTTTAAACAAATACCTATTTTTACCAGCCCAATGCATTTGTTCTTCTATTTATATTTGATGCAGTTACGTCACCTCCCACCGTATGTTCAAAGTGGCTGTTCTCCCTCCCACACTGAAAGGGACAATGAGCGGGAATGCACAGCTGGACTGGAACAATCGAGCCAAGCTCTGCAAAGCCTCACTTGCACAAAATTGCTGCAAGTGAACTCCCAGGAGGTCAGGACTGCTCACGTGAGCAGACTGAGGAGAAGGCACTAGTTCTGCATTTAGCAGAAACATAATGAAGGGCTGAGGGTTTGGAGGCAGAAGCCAGGGAGGAGAGACAAGACCATCAACGCAGCAGTTTCTCTGCCTGGGGCTTGCACAGGTTTAATACAGGGCTGGTGACAAAATGAAGCATATAATTTTTATTTGGTTAAAGTATCTGGAATGTTATTTTCCTTCCTTAGAAAATCACTTTGAGCATTTGATCCTATTGATTGTACTTGGTTTCAAAGATCACAAATTCCAAAATACAGTAATATTCAGGAACACCTGTGAATCGGATGAATGAAACACCAGAGTTACCAATTCTCTTACTGAACGGTGCATTTCGCACCCAGCCCTCGTTCAGAGGAACCCCCCACCCCAGCACAGCAGCAATGGAAACTGCTCGGAAGTCACGGAGCCCTGCGGGACGCAGGCAGGCAGCGCCGCGCCAGAACAGCGGCAGGAGCCCCCGGCCCCACGTTCCAGGGCTACCCCGAGTTAACCGGGGTCACCCCGCGGCCACCAGGACAGAGCCGAGCCAGCCCGGCCGCCCTCCCCCGGGGGAGCTGCCCCGTTTGCTGCGGCGGGGCCGCTGCGGGAAGGGAAGCGCCTCCTCGGGAACCCCCTCGGGAGTCCCGGCTCCTCGCCGCAAGCCCCCAGCCCCAAAACCCACCCGCGGCTCTCGCTGCTTTCCTGCCGGAGGAAGCTCCGTCCCTCCCACCCGGTGCCCCGTGCAGCCGCCGGGCGCGGCACCCCGAGCGGAGAGGCTGCGGCGGGAGCGCCCGCAGCGAACCCGCCCGCCCGCGGAGCCGATCCCCAGCGGC
>VZRZ01003781.1:95728-115727 GCA_013398175.1 Climacteris rufus | reverse complement strand
TGTCCCTCACATTCGTAACACCATGTTTAACATCTTTATCAGCAACCTGGATGCGGGGATCAGGTGCACTCTCAGTGAGTGTACCGATGACACTAAGTTGCAGGGAAGAGTTGCAGGGAGGGCAGGAAGAATTTGCAGAGGGATCTGGACAGGCTGAATCGATGGGCATAGGTCAGTTGTATGAGGTTCAACAAGGCAAAGGGCTGAGTCCTGCCCTTGGATAACAGAAGCCCCATGCAGAGTCACAGGCTTGGGGCAGAGTGGCTGGAAAGCTGCCTGGTGGAAAAAGATCTGGTGGTGTGGGTTGACAGTGGCTGAACGTGAACCAGGGTGTGCCCAGATCGCCAAGAAGGGCAATGGCTTCCTGACTTGCATCAGCAATAGTGTGGCCAGCAGGATCAGGGCAGTGACCATCCTTCTGTAATTGGTACTGTGAGGCCACACCTCGAGTCCTGTGTTGAGTTGTGGGCCCGTCAAGAAAGACATTGAGGCATTGGAGCAAGTCCACAGAAGGGCAGTGGATCTGGTGAAGGGTCTCAAGCACAAGCCTGATGAGAAGCAGCTGGAGGGAGCTAGGGGTGTTTATGCTGGAGAAAAGGAGGCTCAGGGGAGACTTTATTGCCTCTACAAATGCCTGAAAGGAGGTTGTAGCCAGGTGGGGATTGGCCTCTTCTCCCAGGCATCCATTGACAGGATGAGATGACATAGCCTGAAGCTGTGCCAGGAGAGGTTCACTTTGGACATTGAGGAAGAATTTCTTCACAGCGAGGGTGTTTAAGCATTGGGATAGACTGGCCAGGGAGGTGGTAGTCACCATCCTTGCTAGTGTTCAAGAAATAAATGGATGTGGCATTCTGTGTTACAGTTTGGTTGGTATGTGGTGTTTGGTCCAAGGTTGGACTCAATGGTCTTAGAGGTCTTTTCCAACCGTAATGATTTTATGATTCTATGACCTTCAACCCAGTCCCATGATTGCTATAATTTCAGTAGCTATTGTTAACTCTTATAATTTGTAATGCAGCCTCAGTACTATTACAGAAGACCTTTCTGCAAATCATCTTGAACAGTGTCATCTATTGTTAACTCTTATAATTTGTAATGCAGCCTCAGTACTATTACAGAAGACCTTTCTGCAAATCATCTTGAACAGTGTCACAAACTGCTGATTTCCATTAAACTGCATATTAATGCTATCACTGTTGATATTAGTATTATTTGTACTATGATTCAGAAAGCATAACTCAGAAGTGGTCTAAGATTTGTTGTTTGTACCATATAGTTGAATAAGTGTGCTTTTAAATGCAATGTCCGTCTCTTACTCTTTTTGGAGGCATTTTAATCCCTTCAGGAGAGGTCATCCAAGGTAAATGTTGACACTGACACATGGCTTGCTGTGTCTAAAATGGCTAGATTATACAGCTATGTAAAAAAAGGCTGTTTGTTTATTTATTTCTAGAAGAAATGGCAATTGACATTAAACAATAGGAGCTATGGTAACAAGCCTATAGCAGCTAGAGACACTGCAGATAACAGCATCCATTGTACATTAGAACCCATGAGACTCATAGCTAATGTTTGCCACGGGTAGAAAGTGTGAGTAATTCAGAGCCTTTAGCGGCGGTCTCGTGTCCTGAGGACAGCAACTTCGGCTTCACCCAGTCTCTGAACAGAGTCGAGCCGAGTATCAGAGCTCCCGCAGAGTCTAGGCTTAGTTCACGTAAAGCGGTTTAATTTAAGCAGGGAAGTAAAGAGACGAGAAAGGGTTCTTTTCCGCTTATTGCCAGCAGGGTTTTATTAGTGGAGCATGGAGTGCTGTAAAAGACGCCAAAATGGAGGTCAGGTGTGTCTGTTATAGTACGGAAGCGAGGGAAGGGCAGTCGGGAGAGAGCCAATCGGTGTGGAGGATTACAATGATTGACAGGGGCGCCGGCCAGCCAGTCGGCTTTCCGCACTGGCACAGGAACCAATGAGCTGCCCTGGCCGGGGATCCCCGTGGCTTGCTACTCTCGGCTGCATCATGCCAGGGCGGGGGAAAGGACCGGCCTCTGTGGCTCCGGCACGGCAGGGCTGGGCCGAGTCGTCAGCCATGCCCAGAGGCACCGCAACAAATGTTTGCTGTTTAGCAACACATATTCTCAGAGCTGACCCTTTCTTGGCCCAAAGAAAAGAGAGATGTTGATGTGTTCGGTTTTTCTGTGTGTGGGGTTTTTTTGAAACTTTTCTATTTTCCAAGTAGAAACCTTACATAGTTGCTAGCTAAAAGAAAAACTGTAATGCATCTAGGCTGGCATCTAGGCTGTTTTTATTATCTCTGTATGTCACCATTTAAATCAAAAAAATATTAATCTCATCTTCCCTCCTCTTGAAAACAAAGCGAAAATACTGACAGCTTATATTTTAATTTGTTTGACCTCTAAAGTAATTAAGTAATTATTAAACCTCTTCTCTTTAACAACTGGTTGAAGTACTTTATATTATTTCCTCAAAGAGTAGCAGTTTCCAGCTAGTAGCAGTGTGATTGATTTTCCCATATCAGATACATGGTTATGGTCTATTGCTTCCATATATAAACCTATAACATCTGTCTTCAAACTCAGGCTACAGTCCTGCACTACTCTGTGATACTTTATGCAACCACATCCTTCCACTACAAGTATGAGTGGATTAATATTGATTTTTCCCTCTTGTCCAAGATGGAAGGTCCATTTTAACAGCAATAAATTACCCAGCTGAGACATAAGGACATGCTTGGTCCTCCTTGGTCTTCATGCCACAGATTATTACTTTGCCTTCAAACAAATTTCTGATGTTTTTAACCCATTACAAGGCTGAAATTGAAAGCTGTCCCCAGGTTTAAATAGTTGTTTGGTTTATGTTGAGAGTAAAAATGCACAGCCCTTGATTCTAGTAAGAGCTCTTAACTCTAACCACCAGCTGGTAAGCACAAGCCAGTGCACAAGCAAGCTTGGAAATAAAACAGCAAATAACAACACTAGAGCAAGACAGCCAAGCAGTGAGAACAGACCACTTGCTCAGAAAGAAAGTCTAATGAGGGCAGTAACAGAGAGGGCAATAACACAGAGGTAGTACTGAGTAGCAGAAACAACACTGTTGGAAATGTGAGGATGCACTGAATTAGTAATACAACTTTTATGAATATCATGCATGATACTCTGTTACACCCCTCTAGACTGCTGAAACTTTTCATAGTTTCCTTTTCCAGCCTTACTTAACTGATGAAGGTACACTTAAAATACATTATCAGATCTAGAACTTGCAATGGGGAACAAATCTGCAGGAAATTAATTGTTAAATGTAAAAAATTTACGACTAGTGCTTGATTTAACTTGAAACACCAGATTCTTCACAATGTTCTGCATACTTGGTGTTGTACTGTTGTGGTACTGGTTGGTCACTCTTGTGCTTTTAGGCAATGTTCCATTAGTATAAATTTTATTTTGCTATGTTTTTCTGGTTCATTTGAAGTATATTGCAGCAGGAAATAAATTTTTGATATGTTGTTAACAGATACAAGACTTTTAGTCTGACAGGGGCATGTATATAAAGCTTGAAATAGTAATAAATGGGGCTAAATATAGGAAGGGAGAAAATCTGCCCATGAAAGGATGTAACTGCCGGAATGTCATAACAATCAGTTGCAAATACAAGATCCCTGAGGGAAAAGGAGCTCCATAGCCATTGGCTCCCTATGACCCTGGGCTACCACAGGAGTGCCACCTGTGAGTGCTCAGTGCTCCTGGGGACACCATCTTTTATCTTGCATGCTGCTCACCATGGGCCTGGGGTGACTATTTTCTTTTCTGTGACCTCTTTCCTGTTCGTGCAGCAATTTCAGCAGTTTGCTGTAATCCATTGGTTTGCTGTAATCCATTTGAACAAGTTTTTGTGTATTATAGAATAGTTTTTCTAACCCAGTAGCCTATTTATAAATGTGTTGAGAAGATGTGTGGTTGCATTTCTAGAGGAGTTGAAGTCCAGAGGAGTTGAAGACGTTATTGATTTTGTTAGTTACTAGAAAGTATATTAAAAAAAAAGAAAAAAATATTTAAAATCTAGAAAAAAAATCCTAGTTCAATTATTTCCAATCTAAAATGTACTTTTTGCTTTGTCTATTGTACTCCTTTTTTTTCTTTTTTTAAGCACATACAAACTTCTCTATTAACCACAAATTGCATGTGGCCAGCACAAAAATCAATCATAGCTAGATCATAGCTTTTCTCAGGCTTCAAGCTGTTCAGCACTTCTGCATCTGTTTATGCCAAAATGTTTCTCATAGCATTTACTATTTGCAAGTATTAACTATTGAATAACTTTACCAAGTATTTCTTAATATATCAAAATTTCCCAGATCAAATGTTACTTGAAACAGCAGAATAAAGGTCATCTTGCCAGCTATGTCTTTTATAGAACGTAACAGTATGGAACAGTTGCTTCAGAGAACTACATCTGTAATTTGGAGAGATGTTCTCATCACAAATCATTGGCTAGAGATGATAAATATAAACTAGTAATGCCTCTAGTAAAATAAGAACAACAGAGATAGCAACCTTTATTCAAAATAGAGACTGGAAAGCTATATTCAAAATATTTTCAAATGTATATTCAAAGTGTATCTGTTAGAAAAAAACCTGTCCTCAAGCATGAGATAAGGATACATGTAGATAGAGTTTTTCTCCAAAAACAGGAGATGTAATATTCTTAGGGAAAAAACCCAAAACTGTATGATAAGTCCTGCTAAAGTACTATAACAATAACACAACACAGAAACAATGCCAAGCTTGTGACAATTTTAAATTTTGCAAAAGCCTTGTCTAAGCATACCAGCAGTTTTTCTGAAGAGAGTTCTGAAGCTTTGTATTTTCTTGAAGATTTTCTAGGCAGTTAGGCAGCTTAGACAGAAATCTTTGCACTAACTGGAGAGAAAAAAGCTTTAGGATTAGGCTCAGAGTTCAAGCTAGTAAAATGTGTGCATAGAGTTGGAACATCCCATATCAGTTATCTCTGAATTCACTGGTAGATGGGAAAAGGAAGGAGTAAATGAAGGGATGTGAAGGGAACACACATTTCTTCTTTCATTTTAGCAAACATAGAAATTGAAATGTTTTGTTAACAAAATCACTGTACATAAAACTTTCATAGTTTGAATACTATTAATGTGGTAAAGGTTTAAATTACACTCCTAAGCAAGCAAATTTCACAACACATTTTGATGTGTTTAGATGGATTTTATTCACAAATTATTTACAAATTAGTTTTTTTTATCGTTTGCCATTTGGAATTTTTTGAGAGAGTTTTATGTGAAGAAACTTCATTCATTGTAGCTCATGCAGATTTTTGACTGTGAGCAACTATTTACATATTTATATTTTCCTGTGATATGCATACTGCACAGCGGACTACCTTTATATCCTAATGTGGTCTTCTGAGATACCTAGGGATAAAAGTGTCTTCACTTTCTCAGGACAGGGCTAAAGATATATTTTTTTTTTTAATTCTTCCTTTTTTTGAAACAAACTTATTATCATGGTGCCCAAGTGTTTCGTCCTCATGGCAAAGTGTTAACAGCTGTTATTCATGCCATAGTAGTTCAAATGGGACCTTTACAAATATAACTTTCTCATTTTCAGTGGAGAAAAAAGACTTTTTGTATACTGTTTTACTCAAGATTTTAAAATATCTTGCTGACTGACAGGAGTGAAACATTTGTCAAGAAACTAAGAGTGGGTTACTAAGTTTCTAAACAAGTGTATTTTGTACAAGGACAAACTTGGGTGAAAGAGTCCTTTTTGATTATGTTTATTGATGTACTTAGGAAAACAGATAACATTTGTGGTACAAAAAAACTTCCCTGTGCTATAAAAGTTTACAGCATGATTTTAACAGGTAACTCGATGACTTCCTTAGGAAAGAATGATTGGATCTAATAGTTTCATAGAAGGGTGAAAAATGCCTCCAATCTTTTTTTCCTGCTGGAGTATTTAATTGCTTTCACTAGAAATGCAGTATTTCCTTGCCTGTAATACTATAGTTTGATTTTGTATTTGATTAGTAGGAAAAATTATTTCAGAGAAGGAGTCCTATTTGAAAAGGCATTTGTGATATTTTAAAACATTATCAAAAAATTCTTAAGAAGACAGTGTATAAGATCCTATTAGATTACATTTTCCCTGAGCATTATGAAATGGTTTACTGATTACTTTATCATGTTACATAAACTGTCAATATTCATAACTAAAATCTAAGCTGGGAAAGAGTGACACTTGATAGAAACTGATTTCTCTCTGCAATCATAGATTTAAAATACATCCAGCTATTTTTATTGTCATAATTGGTTTTAAAATATTTAAAGCATTAGGACATGAGATACACTATTACAATTTTATGAATCTCATTAGACCCTTCAATCAGTGAAAACGAGGCTGGAGTGCATGAGATGCATGCTCCTGCTCAAGAGCAATGCAGAGACTCAGTGTTCTGAGGCAGATGTAATCTATCATGTTTTGAAAAGAACAATGTTTGTACTCTATTTCCAGCCAGAGGAAGAGTGAAGGCTCTATGACTCCAACCTCCTTTGACTTTTTATCCTTGCACATCAGCTAAAGTCAACCCAAAACCCTTCCTACAAACCTGCTCCTGGCAAAAGTGTCCAGGTCCCTTATGGCATGTGAAGAGTGATGTGTCTGGACTGGATACTGGGGGATGATCTTCTCCAGAGACCCCTCCATAGTCCTTTGCAAGCTCCAGCACTAGTGTGCTGCCATCCAAAACAGGGGATAGTCTGGACATTTTTTATACCCTCAAATTATTTTCAAACTCTCTAAACAGAGATGACAATAAGGGATTTTCATATTCATAGACTCAAAGCCATTTTCCTTCTAGCCATGGAAGAATAGTAAAGGAGTTATTATAAAATCAGGTCTGCACTGTGTGTAGAAGTTCTGAAACACAGTTTGTTATTCCTTGAATAAAGCAATAGTTTTAGAAAAGTATATGTCACCTCTGTTTTTACAAAAAACAGGCAAATTGGAATATAGCTTTATATACATCCTCATTAATATAGCTTTAAGTATGTTCTTTCACAATAGCATTACAATTGCAAGCAAGCTGTTGAAATGTTACAGAAAAAGTACTGTAAATAAGGATTCCTTCTTCCTATGTATTACAATACCATCCTGAAATATATGATCAAATACTACTTATGCTAAGATTTTAGTATGTATGACGTTCCAGGGAAATCTCAGCATAGAGTAGAAAACACCTGAAAGAGTCCAACAATCTCCAAACTCACTTCCCGTAATAACATGGTTATGCCCTAAGACAGAAGCTTCAGAAAGAACTGAATAGATCCGTTACTTAAGGACACTTTGGGATAGTATAAGAATCTGGAGTGGTATTTCATGGATGAAAAAAAACTCTGGCAGATTTCATACCATGTATAGGCTCCCAAAAGACAAACAACATTTCTTGAAAAGGAGTATATCTACAAAGGCAGATGTTATAAATACATGACTCATATCAATTCATCAGTGTTCCCTAAAATGACATTGCAAATCAGATAAGACAGGTTCATTATTCCTTTGGGGAAACACTGAATGTGTCACATGAGCTTTTAGATTTCATTAGGAGTGTACTTTTGAAACGGATCTCCAGGTTGTCTCTACTTCCTGCACTTTGGTTCATAGCACACAGACATCAGCATGCTCAGTATGGTTTTCTTTTAGATGAAACTAAAATGAAATACACTTGGAAAAGCCACCTCATGCATCCTAGCCAGAGCCCAGAAGAAATAGTCCCCAAAAGAAAAAGAAAATAGTAGAAAAGAGCCCCTAAATTGTGTGTAGTGTTTCAAGTTTTTGCCATGAGTTGCAGCCCCACTGAACTGTTTGGCTACTCTGAGTGCTCATGTAGACCCAGAGAAAGTAGTTGTGGATTGCTGTTGGGGATGTATACTGCAGCTAGAGTGTATCACTCAGAAGAACAGATCCTGCAGAATATTACATCTTACAGTGAAGAATTTCTGCTATGAGGGGGAAAAACACAGCAGAAGAATTTAAAAAAATTTAAAAAAATATTAAAGCTATAGTCAACGGACCTTGCAGTGGGAGTACTGTGCATCCTTCATGGCACTGCTTGTTCACAGCAGTAGAAATTTTTCTACTGTCTCAAAAACCTGTATAATTTTGAGTTGGTATATTAATGGCTTCTGACTCTTGTCTATTTTTATTATACTTTTAAGGTTTTTCTTTGTGAAAGGGTGAGTTAATGTTTTCTTTAACTAAGACAAATGAGAATAAATAATTGGCTAAAATATTTTCTGTAGTTGTTAAGATTAAGCTGCAAGTGGGTATGTGATACAGAATTTGTGTGGGTAGAAAGGGGCTGTGAATTCTTCCACATGCCCTTATAGAAGGACTTTCTAGAGAAAGCCAAATACCTCAAAAGGCTTTTCTAAAATAAATAGAAGTAAATGTAAACACATCTATCAGGTTTGCCAGATTCTTGATTGCTCCTGCTCCATAGGGCATGAAACAAAACAGTAAGAAAGAGAATAGGTGCAATTATAAGGAAAAATCAGTTTGGTTGGTTTTGTTTTTTTTTAAATAAGACTGCCTGTAGAATTCATGGTGAAACCATTAGGCTGTGTTCAATTCTCATGCTGCTCTTAAGGGAGACAGGCTGTTTATTCTGATCGTCTGAGTAAGTTCATGGTCCATCATACAAGGCAGCCATCCCACCTATGGTAAAATCATTGAATCATGAAATGATGTGGGTTGAAAGGGAATTTTAAAATAATAGTTCCAATTCCCCACCATGGGCAGGGACACCTTTTGCTAGACCAGGCCCCCATCCAAACTGGCCTTGAACACTTGCAGAGACGAGTCATCCACAGCTTCTCTGGGCAACCTGTTCCAGTGCCTCACCAACTGCACAGGAAAGAATTTCTTCTTAATATCTAATCTAAACATAACATCTTTCAGTTTAGAGATATCTTCCCTTGTGCCCTTGGAAGAATTCTGTCTCCAGCTTTCTTGTAGGTCTTTCTACAATAGAGACCTGTAATAAGGTCTCCTTGAAGCCTTTGACTCTGGCTAGGTGCCATGTGCCCACCAAGTTGCCCTATAGCTCCCTCCCCCAGAGGGACAGGGGAAAGGACAAGATGAATCAGTGGGTCAAGATAAGGCAGTTTTTATTGAAGCTACAGAAAAGCAAAAGCAGGGTCTGCGTGTGCATAAGCAAAAGAAGGATAAGTCAATCTCTACATCCCATCAGCAAGCAATGTTCAGGCACGTCCTGGGAAGCAGGGCCTCAGCACGCGTAGTGGTTCCGTGGGAAGGCAGACATTACAGAATGCCCCCTGCTCCTCCTCTCTCTCTTGGCTTTTATATCTGAGCTGACGTCATATGGTATGGAATATCCCTTTGGTTCCTTTGGGTCAGCTGGCCTGCTTGTTTTCCCTCCTGAGGTCTTGCCCACTCCCTGCCCCTTGATGGGGGAGAATGTTAGAGGGACAGTGCTGCTCAGCAGTAGCCAAAACACTGCTGTGTTATCAACTGAAGCACAGCACTGGCAGGGCTGCTGAGCTCTACCTCCATTAGAACCAATACATCTTCTCCAGGCTGAACAACCCCAACTCTCTCAGCCAGGCTTCACAGACCACATGTTACCAAAGCACTTTTAGTTTGCTGCACACTTGAAATAGTGCAACTAAAAGCACTATTTTATAGCTTTAAACATCTCTTTTTGCCACTTGGCAAGACTACCTTACTGCCTAATCTTGTTGGGAATAGGCATAGGTACAACAAAATTATCATACCATTTCTGCTGGAGTGGGATGTTGAAGTGATTCTCTGTCATTAATGTCAACAAGGTTAATTATAATCATCATACAATGCGACAGCATTGAGTTTAAACTAGCTTTTCTGTCCTCTAGGAATGGCTGGTAACTACATGTTGTGGGTTTGGATTATTTTCTTCTTTTATATTTTCTTTTTAAGGGAATTTTCTCCCATCTGTCAGTTGACAAGAAAACTTGTGAGAGAAGAGTAAATTGCCCAGGAGCTGAAATGATCAGTACTTAAGAAGACAAAAGATGTAGTCAGAGCCTTAATGGCCCTGCGTGGGGCAGGGGGAAGCAGTGGGGTTTTCAGGAGTTTTTTAAATGGATGTGAGCAGTCTTTGCCTGGGCTTTTGTAGAGGAGATAGTGTGGGGGTTAGGAGCTGAGCTGTTTTCTGCCCAGAGAACTCACTGCTACTGCTGAATGTTCCTTACTGCTTTCCCCTTACCATCGGTAAGCCATCACTTGCAGGAGTGGCCATGCACTGGCACTTTCTAACACTCACCCTCACCAGGGGAGAGATCTTCACCATCTCTGTGGGAGCCTCAGGGTAACCAGGCCCCCACCTCCTCCCTCTCTCCAAAGGGAACATCTCCCAGCTGCTGACTGGAACCTTTGGTTGCTGCCATCACCAGAATACCACACGGGACATGTGAGAGCCAGGAGAAACTCGACACTGCTCCCCTCCACTTTCTCTCCCTCCCTGAGGCCTCCATTACTCCTGGGGGTGCCCAGGGCTCAGCACCAGCGCCCCCTGCGGCCGCTGAGCCCACAGCGCCCCCTGCGGCCGCGGGGAGCCACTGCAGCCGCTCTGCCTCAGCGCGAGCCCACAGCGCCCCTGCCGGGTGTGCCCGGAACTGCACCGAAGAGGAAACTGCTTAACGGGCGAGGAAGGGCTGTTACTGGATTTTCTGGTTTGCTTGTTGTTGCTGTTCCTTTATCTTGTTAAATATCTCCTAGTAAAGAACTGTTATTCCTTTACCCATATCTTTGCCTGAAAGCCTTGTAATTTCAAGGTTATAACAATTTGGAGGAAGTGGGTCATATTTCTCCACTCCAGGGAGGTTTCCACCTTCCTTGGCAGACACCTGTCCTATTAAACCAGGACAGTACAACAAACAGGAATTAAACTGAAAGAGGTAGGAGTTGGTGAATTATACCATATGTGGTTATATATTGTCACACATAAGATAGGGCAAAATTGCTAAAGAAGAAGACAGATCCAGGGTGAATATAAGTGAGTCATGATGACTTAAACACTGTGAAATTTTATGAAAGCTACCAGACTCGCCAGGAACACTATACACTATCAGGGAATGGTCATCACTGTTAGGAATCATTTGGCCTCACAGGGTCCTTTGGGGGATCACTAATTTATAATAAATTCCTGATTAGTCTAGCTCTGTCAGAGTGAGATGGTACATTCTGCATATTCTGAACCTTGCAAAACTCACCATGGCTTTTTCTGGATCACTTTAAATGCAGTACTACATTGAGGTGCAGTGTATAACAACAGAGTACAACAAATCCCAGAAAAATTCCACAAACACAACCACAACAAATCAGGGCACTATGTTTTAATAAGGTACTTGTCTAAAGACTAAAGTGATGTTGTTGGCACTGGAGTGATATCTCTTACTCATATAGTACAAATTATTTTAATTGAGATTTTACTAAATCTGCCTGTTTCTACTGTCAGTGACACATTTGTACTAAACAAGCATCATAGAGAGATGCTGTTTTGATTTGGGGCATTTTTTAAGTCTTTGAACTTCAGTGGTGTTTTTATAGAACAGAAAGAATTCTGCTAATTTTTTGTTTGTTTGCTTTTTCCATACTGTAGTCATTAGGGCAAATATCTTGGCTCAAGTTAAATAAAACATTTAGTTGTTATCTTTGGCAGATGGATTTTCTTGATGGTAGACTGAATTTGAGGCCCTGTGCTTAGAGTTCAGAGGTCATGTGTGAATTTGTTATGCTTTCTGGTTAACTCAATAAGATAAATGAATCTGGTGAAATTCTCACAAAGTGTTTATTTTTTTTTATGTTTCTATAATATACAATAAATTCTAATTTATGAGGCATAATTGAAAAAAGTCTAGAGGAAGTTGTGTATAGATTAGAGGATTATTAAATCAACTTTACTGTATTTTCACAACTTAGAATATTTCAAAGTTACAATAAATTGTTTGAGAGTGCTATCAATCCACAAATTTAAAAAATTTAACAAATATTCTGCTGTGAAGTCAGGCATATGGCCAAATCACAGAGTCATTTGTGCACAGAGTATCATAATAGTAATGTAATATTTTGTCTTTACCTAGATAATGGAAGAATGATCTGTTCTTATCCATAACACATGGTGATGAAGCAGCTGTTCTAACTGGGTGGGGGGGAGGGTGTTTGTGTGTGTGATCCTTACTTTTTTTTTAAATCACTATTACATTCTTTTGATCATAACTATGATTTGGAATCAGTACAATGAAAATTATCTGAGGGAAGTTTTCTTGCACATAGCCTTGGCAAACTCTGTCCTGACAGTAGAATGTAACATAGTGAAAGATCTGAGATCTTCTCCAACAGTAGCTGGTCAGCAGTGCGTGGTGGGAGCAGTGAGGTAAAAGAGACTCAGTGCAGGACTGTTGGGGAAGATGAGACAAGAAAGCCTTATAAATATGATTGCCTGGAAAAAGATGCTGAGAATATGGAAACTACAAGCGAGATGGAAATGAAAGCATGCTTTGAGATACCAAGCCTTAGTTACTGAACAACTGGAAAACAATGGTATGGCTGGCTGAAGGTAATCCCCGTTTGATTGAACAATACCCTCTGCTTGCAGACAGGTGCAAGGGTCAGAGCAGACCCTACTAACTCGGCAGAAGGGGTCCAAAGAGTAGTTTTTAGGGTTTAAAGTGTAACGCAGTATGGTAATGTAACAATTCTTAGAGGCTGTATGTAAATGATATAGGATTTGTATCTTGTACTAGATTGGTTAATGAAAATTAGAATATTCAACACAGAAGAAGATTTATTGTATTGTAAACGAGAACCTCATTCTCTTACACTCTTACTCTCTTGCTCTTACACTCTTTGGTCTCTTGCTCTTGCTCGCTTGCTCTCTTGCTCCTACGCTCTTACGCTCTTACACTCTCTCTCACTCTCTCTTGCTTCCTGCTTTTCTGGCCTGCTTCGAGCTGTGGCTGGCAGCTCCAAGCAGGTCCCCTGTACCCATACCCTTCATAATAAACCTCATGCTCTAAGACCTGACTTCAGAGATCTCTCGTCTCCCTCTGTCCCGACCATCAAAACCCATCTAAACCAACAGAACTAATAGATGCTACACAGAACTCTTTTCCAGATCTTAGTAAGAAGGATTCAGTAACAAATGCCGTAATAAGACAACGGTTTTAAGAAGAAGAGGAATATAGATATCCAACAAATCTTAAGTCCCTTCAGTTGATGGACACCCTGCACTCATGCAGCATCAGTTAGACCCCAGATAGATCTTCACACATCACGCTGTCCAGAGTAGATCCTGTTCATGAGGAGAAATTCTCCCTTTCAGTCATTAATTCTTCACGTGAAAACAACTCTGATGTCATAAAAACTTCTCGCTGTTCTTTTAGGTAAAGGCAAGGCCATAAAGGTGGTCCAATCAACAGTACCCAGTGGAAGCTGCCAACAAGATTCTCTCTTGTAATGTGTAGGTTTAGCTTATGCTGCAGCCAAGGAACTTGTGCTGTGCAGTACGGTTCTGAAGGCCTCACATTATGTGTAGCTCAGTAGAGCACATTTCAGCACAGTCCTGTGCTTCCTTAGGTTCATTGTTATGTGCATCACTAGTTCCTAAATGTGCAACATGCTCCCATAAGGATCAGTAGAGTAGCTACCCAACAACAAAATAACTGAGTGCAGACTTGTATGTAGTGTGACATCTGCATTTGTTGACAATACAGCACTTAGAAATCATAGTTTATTTTTGCTATTAACTTATGATAAATATTTAAATAATACACAGAAGTTTTTTTCTGGAAATTCAAGTAACTAAATTTAAAATAAAAAGAAATCTCTCCGTTTCTTCCACTTATGCCATGCTAGAAAAACCCCGCAGACAAGGTGGATGAGATTTGATTCTATTTGCAGTGATTTAATAGAGGGAAGGGTTGTATGACAGCTGACAATCAATATAGATTGTTTGCATCTTATACAAATACAATTTCAAAATCTATTGAAAGGATATGCACATGTGCATTAATTTATCCATTTATTGCAAAGGAAGAATCAGTTTTCTTTCAGATTATGCTTATCTCATTAAAAAGGAATCCTTATTTATCAGTGAATAAGACCATGTATCAAGTGATTGCACATTAGAAGAAATTTCATATTGTGACTCCCTATATATATATACACACACTTCAGCTACATTTTGACTTAATGAAGAACTTAATAAAAATCAGCATTCATAGCTTCTGTATAGTCAGATAAATTAGTTAATGCACAAACTGAGCTCTTATGTTTTATGCAAAAGATTAGTTCTAAGATTTGCATAATGTGCTACAAATGACCTACTGTTTCAAACAGTAGCAGCTTGGTTAAAGTGGGTTGAAAGCTGAAATGACGTCAATGAAGCAATTACTCCTAGCTTGGCACATCTCATTCATTGTCAAAAGTTCAAGTTCATAGAGTGCTGAGAGAACAGCTGAAAGATATTGAAGGCAGGTTAAAGCAAAAATAATACTTCAGTAGTCAGCAGGAAGGACAGAGAATGGTCAGTGTGACTGGGACAGCAGGGATTCTTAGCTCTTCAGCATCTGATCCAAAATCCCATTAAAATGAAAAGCAGTCCTTGTGCCTCCTTAAAGAGCATCATTAGTCTGAACCACAAACTACAGATCTGAGTTATGAGACTGTGCTAATTCAGATGTGACTACACTGTGAACTAAACCTAATTCCTGAGAAGGGGGAAGTACTCTTTTTTCTTACAAATCTTAAAGTAATTACACAGTTGATTTGCTACATGAGAAACAGCAAATGTCTGAATTTACATAATGAATTTGATCATATCAGGGGGTGGCACAGAGAGTGCAGTGGCATAGGCTCCAGTCAATCCTTGGTTTGGTTTCTTACCTGGTCAAAGACCTTACTTTCTCCTCAGGTGCCATATAGGAAAAGTTTTTGTGAAAACAGTCTCACAAAATTTTGTCTTGCTGTGCCAAACAACTTACAAGCACAAGCCCATGGCATTAACACTACTCAATATGGATTTTCTGAATCAGCATTAGTCACAAAATATTATTCTCTAGCTATCTCCTATATAGGCAACCTATACTGAAGGCATTTCAGTTTCTCTGCAATCCTGGAGGCCATAAAACCTCTTGAATTGGTGCTATTAAAAGCCCTTCTTAACTTGCTCTCAAACAAAGGATTAAATGGACATTAGTATTTTTAACTCCATATTGACTGAGGCATATGAACAGATCAATTAAAAGAAATACATACTACCACTGATTATGCAATGGGATTCTCTCTGTCAGACGTTGGAAGAAGCACAAAGGCATTTTGTGTTCTGTGTTGGCCAGGTGTACAGGTACCTAAATTCGCTTACTGTAATTTTAATCTCATTTTAAGGGGATTTTAAATAAAATTTAAAAGAAATTAATCAATACACAAAATATTATCACTTTACTTATTTTATTCTTACTGAAGAAATCAAAAAAATAGTCAGAAAGAGTTTTTTACATTTGGGTCAAGAAGAGTTTGCAATCCAAATAATTTTTGACTGAGACCATCTTAAATTATGGTTTTCTCAGGAAAGAATAAGGTCTAATCCACTCTTGTACTATAAAAATGTGAGCTGTGGAAGTTGAATTTCAGTGTTGCAAATTTGTGCAGCTTATTAGTATGGCTCTTGTAATGTCTGACTGTTGCAGTGAAGCCTCAGGCACCAATGTTGTGTGAAAACATTAGCAAAAGAAATTAATAGGCCTTCAGGTTACAGAAAAGAAACTTTAAAAAAACAGACATTTGAAGAACTGAAAAAGAAGTAACTTTTGTGGCTGAGGGCAGAAAGAATGATTGACCAGCAGTGAGGATAGGAGGCATTACAACTTCCAGAGGAAATGGCTGTCTTGGGGTGTCCATGGTCACTGCCTCATGGGATGCTGTGTCCTGCCCTTTGCTCTTACCGGCACTCTCAAGGGATGCTGAATGTGTTAACCTGCATGCTCCAGTAAATACTAGCACTTGTTCCTACTCTGACTTCTTCTATTCTTCTGATTACTTACACACTGCTGCTCGGATGTTTGACTTTTAAAAAAAGACTCCATGTTGCTCAAGAACAAAGTAGAGAGTGAGAACCCCTTCCTTTCTGTAACACATACAGGCATAGCAGATAAAAATAAATGGTCCAGCTGCTTTCAGTGTCGAGATACTTGGGTTTTACTCCAGTCACCCTATCACAAAGAAGATCACCTACTTCAATGTCTGGTTAAAACCAGTTTTGGGAAAAAGAAGTAAGAAACTGAAAATTGTATACTTCATTCAAAAAATTTATATAACTTCAATGCTTTGTTCATTATGGGGGAGTAGTAAGACAGCCAGTAGTGTATCTAATTATGATAACTGTTTTCAGAGACTTGGTAACAGCCACAGGCATAATGGATTGAAGTCAGATCATTTTTATCAATAAGATAATGTCTCATTGTTTCACTAGGAAGCAGTGTTTGCAGCTATCTTTAAGACAGCCAGAGTTCTGTCTTAATTAGCAATATAATTTCTACTTCACCTAAAATAGCTGAAGGGTTCTCCTGGGATCTATTCTTGGGTACAATTTTGTTTAATCTTATTATGAATAGTAATAATTTTTTTCTTGCTTGGATTATCATCTGTATGCCAATTATTCTATTATTTAAACAAATAATTATTACACGTTAGAATTCCATTTACTGCATGACAATAACAAGTCATAGTTACAGCTCATTCAATGTAAATTAGTTCTAAAACACTAATAAAATTAATTACAAGATGCTTGATTGAAAAATAGAACTAGTTAAAACAGGAGCTGTTTATCATGGTCTTTGATATTGTATCACTTACTGGAATAAAGCTACCAGCCTTAAATATTCTGGTGCTTCTTAGCAAACAAAGAGTAATTGAAACTTGGTTGCTAAGAAACATTATTTCTCATTGTTGACAATCATGATTTTCTTTGATTGCTGCTTCTATTTTTGTTCATTACACAAGCTAAATGTTTTCATGTAACACTGTGAAAACATGCTTTGGATTCCAATTCTGCCATGTGATACCACTGGATCTGTTTTAAAAGCATCCAGCAGGATAGCGTGCTCTTGCAAGAGTGGTGATGTGGGACTTTCTGTGGTAGATGTAAACTTCTGGAATGCCAAAGATGCATGTATCGAAGCTGTAATTGCAGTGCAAGGTTAGCAATGCTAGTATTCTCTCATACACTGCAGGGGGAAAAAATTGTAGCAATATTTTTTTGATGTCTAAATGTCTTAGCAGCACTAAATGCATTTTTCAAATGTTAACACTGGCTTTTGGGAAAGCAATTTTAGTAATCTGAAAAGCTTTATTTTTAAAGATCTTGAAGTCCCACAGAAGTGGCTTTAATTGCGCTCAAACCATTAATCAAAGTCCATAAAAATACAGCCAAATTTGTAGTTGGAAAAGTATTCTTTGACTAAAGACAGAGATCTCTGATTGCTGGTGCAGGCGGCCATCTACATTTTTTTTCCCCAAGCAATTGTCTTTGATCAGTTCATGTAGCTGGTAGATTCTATTAATTTTTTTTTTCATTAATGCAAGAGATGAAGAATTAGCAGTAAAAAACTCACCAACACTAGTTGACAATTTTGACCCATTAAATAGGCAACTTTTGTTTTAGGTCAAAAATCTGCTCTGTGAAAATTACTTAAAAATTCAAATGGGAAAAATTTTAAAAAATCAAAGATTTTAAATTTTTTAAAGTTTTGGGATTTTTAAAGTTTAAATATATATGTTGCCTTTAAAATGAAATAAAAAGGAATGTGCACATATTCTAATTCTGAGAGAAAATATTAGGAAAATACAAATGACTTGGAATAAAGACTCGTACTATGAACTAGAGGAGTCAGTGAGGATTTTTCATTCTACAGTAGATGCATGATTTTCTTTGTACAGAACTATATAATCTCCTTTATATCATGTCTGCTGAGGCACCTTTTAGCTATTAACTTCTTCAGAATGGCTGATCCTTGCTTATATCTCTAAGAACAAAGAGTCCACAAGTTCAGGACGTGCACATTGCAACAATTTACGTGACAGGATTGGTTTACAGAGCAATTTACAGCATAAATTTTCATACTGGGAATATATGCTTTGGAAAGATGCCAGCTGCAGTTTAAGGAGGAAGGAGGTACTACCAATTTTGTTTTGACTACAGGCTTTTCCAGATCAGGAGTTATAACCTTGTGTCTGTAAAGTATGCTGAAAAATTAGGTCAGAGCCTGCCTGGTTCTATAGAGCACAACTGTTCCATACATCAGTCCCTGTGATGTAAAGGAAACATACATCATAAGAGAGCAGCTTCTTCCAGAAAGAGAAATGAAATTTCTCTGTGTGTGTGTGTGTGTGTGTGTGTGTGGATGTGCCTGATTATAGATTTCACTTGGAAACTCATTGTGACAAAGAGTGTTATGATGTTGGTTTTAGTCTCTAAAGGCTGAGTTTCCATGCTGAAAAGTATGAGGTTGAACTCTTTCACATAGTTTTTGAGTGTTGAGATATTTTTTCACTTTGAAGTCTTTCAAATAATTTCCATGTTATGAGATGTTTTTTTCACATTTTGATGTGAAAAGCTAGTTCTTTTCGTTCATTTAGAGAAGGATAGCTTCTTCTTGAATCTGCTGGGACATGATGTTTGTATTTCTTGTGTAAAGGAGCAATACGTGGAAGGGCATCAGACTTCATAATTTTCATCTGAAAAGGAAGTAACTTTTACAATGCATTTCTACAGGGATATCCTTTGTGTGTTTCCTTGTGTAGTAAATATATTCTGATGTTGATAATATCTGTTTTCCTAATGAGTGTTTCGCTTTTGTATATAATTTGTCTTAGCATTCTTTTGTTTCTTTGTATTAAGTTCCTATTAACTGGCTTACTGTTTAGGTACTGTGACTAATTCTTGGTTTCTAGTTGCTAATTTGATTACTTAATTAATTTTTTCCAGAGTTCCAGAATGATGCTACTTTTGTAAGTGCTGCTACCATTGTTTTTGAATAAGACAGGAAAGGACTGACTGTCAGTCAAGTTCCTAGTGAACTATTTTAGGACAAAATTCATAGAAAAAACAGAAGAAGAGAAAATCATAGAAACCTATAGCTGAGAAGCAGATTTCATCCAGCAGTCAAGGCAAAATTTTAAGGGGGTCTAGGTGATCTGAATGAGTTTATTACATATTTAAAGGGAGTTTCTCTATTAAAGTCAGACAGACTGTGTCTCTCTCGAAAATCTCTCAAGTTTTCAGTCTATGTATTCTACATGCACAGTATGATTTTGCACCGTACAGGAGCCAAGATATAAATTCTGCAGTGTGTTATCTCTGTGGAATTACAGAGTGTGAGACTACCTAGGCTTTTGGGATTTTATTTATTCAAGAAGAGAAAGTGTATACTTAAAATCTAGTCAGTAACAATAACGAAGGGCTATCTGTGTACAGAAAGCAGATTAGGCTGGGGTTGGTAACTTTATGACATCTATTCTAGTATGTTTCATTTAAAAGGCAAATTGCCAGAGATTAAGTGCTTTTGAAAATAGTGCTATGTAAAGCCTGTGTTGTTTGATGAACACAATAGAGAAACAGCACTGACAGCAAAGAGTGATTTAATTTCATTTAATGTTCCCTCTTTCCATAAAAGTCCCTGTGTCACACTATCCTTATAAACATTGCTGAAGGCTCACAGTAGGACATATAGTCTGGAGGGATGTTTGTCACATGTGGACAAGGAAAAGGGAAAAGAAAAAAGAAAGGAGAAAGGTTTGGAAAAGAAAAGGTTTGGAAAGGAAAAGGTTTGGAGAGGAGAAGTTTGGAGAGGTTTGGAGAGGAGAGGTTCGGAGAGGAGAGGTTCAGATAGGAGAGGTTCGGA